>CM040755.1:0-119138 GCA_022829145.1 Albula goreensis | reverse complement strand
AAAATGTACAACATGCCCACTCCTATACATAGGGGAAACACAGGGCAGTGTAGAACACAGACTAAAGCAACATCTGTATAACATTAAAATCTATTCACTAAACACACTAGTCATACAGCACTTCCAAATACATGTTGTCACAGACTTATGCATCGTGGCATTGGTGGCCAATCCTCAGTGGACCAGGGGGGAAAGGAGAGCAGCGGAGCGACGGTGGATCGCCACATTATCAACCGTAACACTGGGTGGCCTAAATGAGAAAGGTGGATAGATACTGAAATGAGGAAGAGATAACCACTGATCCTCAGATCCTCAACTTTTAAGAGGACCTATTTTAAACAGAGGACGCCTATAACTGCAGGCACCTGAATTTTTCCTCCTTTCTTCTTGTTGTCTCAGAGGTTGTGTTGATTTTTATGTATGTATTGACAATAAATCTAATAATTGATAAATGAACTGTGTGCATGATAAATAGAATGATATAGGAATGTGACACAGACACACAAAATGCATGAAATGGAGGGTGGAACAAAGAACTTTGTATGAATCACTGAGATGGAAAATTTATACACAATACAATGGTGTGATGTGATTTAACTTTTTAAGAAAAAGGTTTTTTTTTTAAAAAAACAATATTTTTGATAGAAAAAGGCACTTATGAATACAAAGTATATCTATCTATTTGATCAAAAAAACAACAAAAATGTTTTAAATTAATAAGTGTATTTATATAAAGAGACAAATTATGGTTTTCTTATGAAATGAAGGTCTACATAGCACTTGATTGATATATATATATATATATATATATATATATATATATATATATATATATATATATATATATATATAAATATACATATGTGTGTGTGTGTGTGTGTGTATATATATATATATATATATGTGTGTGTGTGGGTGGGAGTGTGTATGTATATACTGTATATGTACACATATATGTGTATAGATATATGTGAGTGTGTGTGTGTGTGTGTGTGGGGGGGTATGTATATGTATAGGAGGGTATGTGTATATGTATATAAATGTATATATTATGAATGTTTGGAACAATGGAGGTCCAGGCCTGCAACAGGTGAACTCCTCAGGAAGAAAGAGCAGGAGGGAAATGTTTTTAAAAACATAGGCCAGAACATCGTAACAGGATCCACCCTCGTGTGAACGCATGCTCCCTTATTGGTACATTAAATAAGACATTTTCCATAATCCCCCACCTCCTTTTTAAAAAAAAAAAAACAAAGGACAAAATAACTTGCGTTAGTAGGCCAGAGCAACAAAACATGAAACATGATATTGAATAATTTTCTTTTCAACGTAACCTTGTTTGTAATCATGGTCCCAGCCCTAACCCCTACTGTATGTCTAACCATAACCGGGACTTTGATCCTAGCCTGGGCCCTAACCCTAACTGTACTTTGGACTGTTACCCTGCTCTTAGCCCTGACTCTAACCCTTATCCTAACCCTAACCTCTATGGTACGGGTAATCCCAACCAATACCCTAACCCTGACCCCAGCCTTTACCCCTTCTGCAATCCTGACTGTAAAGCTGATCCTAGCCCTGACTTTGACCCGAAATCTAACCCTTCCCTTGACTGGAATCCTGGCTCTGGCCCTAACCCTAACCCCTATTGTACTTCTGACCGTAACCAGGACATTGATCTTAACCCTAACCTTGGCCCTGACTCTAACTGTAATCTTGATGGTAATCTGGACGCTAACCCTGACCTTCATTGTAACCCGCACGGTTATTGCAATGTTAATCAGACTCTGGCTGGACCCAAAGGGGAGGAACGAGTATCTTAATTCCTTTTATCACAATTTATTCACATCAGAATAGAATGGTACAGCTGAGACTGAAAAAACATTTTAAGAATACCCAATCTTCATTGGTATGTTTACAAAATTTTAGGGTAATATCAGCATACAAGAGAAACAAAAATCTAAGAGATATACTGGTGAGCTACAGGTTTAATAATGGAAAAGAAATGAAGCAATCTCAAGAATACAAACATTTTCAACAATTGTCATATTTGTATAATGAAAGGATGAAAAATTGGAGTGCAATTCCACAAAAATTAACATGGGAAACAAAAAATGTTGTATATGGCATAATGTGTCGGATATGCTGTGTACTATACATAGGAGAAACACAGGATAATATGGAATGTAGATTAAAACAGTACTTATATAATATTAAAAAGAATACATTAAAGACATTGCTTGTGCAGCATTTCCAAATGCATGGGGTTTCAGACTTACACATTGTACCATTGGAGATGAATCCTTTGTGGACCGGGGGGAAAGGAGGGCCGCGGAACGACGTTGGATCAGGAAATTAGGAACTCTAACAAAAGGGGGTTTAAATGAAAAATGTTGATAAACATTGAAAAGGAAAAACATGGACTCCCAACCAGAAACCTTGGAGAATTTTTTAGTAAAAGGATATGGAATTGCAGAAACAATACTTTTTGCTTCCTTTTTCCTGTTGTTTGGGTCAGAGAATATACATTAAATTCTACTTATTTAATTCTTGCAAATAAAGTGACATAATTATGAATTGATATGTATGTGAACAGGTATTTATATAGATGTATATCAGTGTATATGTATTATGTGAATGTATTATGGATGGAAGCAAAGAGTATGATGAAATTCCAGATCTCTGAGGGGAGGTGTTAGTAAACAGTAAAATTCTCAAAATGAGTAAAAAAAACCTTGTTATTAATGAAGAGACGGATCCCATGTTCGCATTTGCAGACAGATACTTTACTTACACAGCCGCCCGCGGGAACACAAGCATGGAGCAAAATGTTCAATGATTACAATGTGTGGTCAACATTTATACAGTTTAAGACAAATACATTAGCATGTGATGGCTCAGATGTGGTAATGGGGAACCCTAAGTTTCGGAGACGGCAGATACCAGGTCGTTAACAGGAGGCGCCATTTGGCCCTGGTCGGATGCGGCAACATCCCTTTGTAATTCTAATACACATTCTCAAACACAGTGCCGCTCTCCAAAACTGTCTCCCAACAGGAGGGAAAGGGGGATAAATTACAGAAAGTGTACTTGAACATAACTGAGTATATCTTGATCCGCCCTCGTGGGAGCACTCTCCATTGTGCACGCACTGACAAAATAGTTTTTTTCCTGAAAAAAGAAACAAAGTTTATTTTTGATTCGTAGGCCAGTGCAAAAAACATGAATGCATGATGATTGAGAATATATATCACTTATCTAACCCTGACCCTATCCTAACCCTCACCTACCCTAACCCTCATCTTAATCCTAACCCTATTCATATCAAATTTACCAGTGATTTACTATAATAGAAAACAATATTGTGTTCCACTATTTTCTTGGACAGTTACTTCCTTCAGACTTGTGAGTAGATACCTCAAGCTTTTCCTCAAATGCAGTGTCTCTATGTCATTACAACAAAACTAACTGATTGGCTACAGATATTGCAAGAGTTTTAATGTTTTACTTTAATATAGCTCATTAGCAAGCCAGCTATTCAGGGTAACTGAAGTAAGGATGTCATATTGTATAAGAGAATGGCCAATGTTAGTACAAACTTGGTTAGCCATATGGTGCTAATATTTTAATTCTGAATTAATTGCACTTTACAAACAATTGTGACATTATGAAATGAAAGTTTCATTATGAAATAAAGTAGGTTGTTTGAAATAAGCCATTTGGAAGTAAAATTTGTTATTAAGAAATAGAGATCAAATTATTAATTTTTACATTATTCTGAAGTAAAAAATGAAACATGACAATGGTATGGTGAAGATTAGTATGATTAAATAATATTTATTTGAGAATTAATTATTAAATTATTGATTAATTTCAATATTCATTTGATTATTTACTTCATAAACATATTTGTTTAATTCATTTTGATTAAAATGGCACTCCACAACTATGATGTCACAACGGGAAGGAACTCGAGATGTAGAACACTGAGAACTGATGCAGAATAGAACATAAAGAACAGACAGAAAGGACATTTCTGCCCTATAATTCTGAAGTCAGTAAAATCGGTGCATATTAAAAGAAGATGAATGAGATTATTACAGTGTTCAAAACAAGAAGTTCGTTCTCCATAGAGATCCTCAAAGGTTGGAAGTTCCCAAATTAAATAATGGAATTTATTCCATCAATATAGCCAGTTCTGTTCTATATATATTTTGCTTGTAGCTCAGCCAAACCATTTCATTATCCTGGGCCTTGTTGGGACAGAGCTAAGGGGTACCTTTACATAAAAAACCAAAGGCACTTGTTTTGCCTTGTTGTTAGGTAAGTCAATAATGGTTTGGTTATTTCCAAACATGGCTTTTTTAGTTCCAAACAAGTCATTTATATGACTGTCATTTACATGGTGATCATGCTGAGTATGGTGTCTGGTACAAAGATAGGGCAGTACAATCATTTGAGACGGGCCCAGGTGAAGCTGTGCTTTCTCCTGTCTCATATTTGCATGCTATATAATTCACACTAAGCTGGAGTTTAAATTTCATGAATATGCAAATCAAATATATTTGTCTATGACAAGAATTTATTTCTCCTTCAGTAAATGAATATTGTTAGCAAACTTGATTGTAGAAGTTGTTGTGGCTGGTCATGAACAGTGCTCTCACAAGATGCGTGTCTCTGCGTGTTCCTGTTACAGAACCCCGCCCCCTCCCTGCAGATCCCAGGAGGCAGAGTACAGGATCAAATAGAAAGAAGAGCAAAACAGGTGAGGAAATCCCTCTTAGTAGTAAAAACATGATATTAAATATCACTGAAAACATCATATTTAACATACAGCTGTAACAGATGCAAAATGGATTTATGGAATCCAGATGGATTTAGGCAGAACTGAGGCATTGTGGGATAGAGTGTGCTGAAGCCATACTGTATGCAAAAAATCCAAACTAACATGGATAGTGACTAAAGAGGTATGTTATGGCCTTGGTCGTGCGTATACTGTTTGTGCATCTTTCCCATCTTTCTGTTTGTTTTTTCATCTTTCTCCCGCTTTTCATTTCATACTAGGTATTCATCTTATGTTGTTCCACCACTCGTTTCTGTGCGTCCTCATCAACCAATCCACTCTCCGTCCGCTACCCCCTGTTAAAATCTGTTCATTACCCTGTTGCTTGTTTGGGAAGAAGGGCAGGTAAGGGTATACTGTAAATAATAATCACACTTCATACCATCTGCTTACTCCTAGGATATCGCCTGTTAGATACACTAGGTTAGGGGTGAGTGCCACCCACTGTGGCACAGATAAGACTGGCTTTTCTTTGGCGCCTCCCAAAGCCCTCTTCTCCCCTTTTGTGTGTTTGATTTGTGTTTGTGCTGTTGTGGATTTGTTGTAAATAATTGTACATAGTGTTTATTGCCGCCTCCTTTGTAAATCCCCCCAGCACAGTACACCTTGTAAATAAAGCGCACACCCTGTTGTTAACACTTAACTTTTTGGTTTACTGCGTGGTTTGTCTGTCCCGGCCTCCCATTACACCACCTCCTTTTATGTTGCATTCCCCTTCCCTATACTGCTAGACGCCTCGGGGATGTAACAAGGAAACAGTTTGGTGTGTCCCTATGGCTAAACCACATGCTAAACTGGTAATTTCTGTAATGTGTACTTTATGTGTAATTTATATAATCTTTTCTGTTGCCTGTTTGTCTTTGAGTCTCAGTCTCTCTGGTAGCCGATAAATCTCAGCCTGACACCGAAAGGAGTCCTGGACGGGCGCCAGTGAAGAGTGCACCTGGAACGACTAAGTCTACAAAAAAGAAGCACAAAGGTAGGGTTACAGGCTCAATTCAGTCACATTGACAGTCCATCCTTCCTACAGTAGCATGGGAGTATTTTCTCCCAGTCAGCATTCAGGAAGGGGAGGCATCAGTCTGTCTTTACAACAACATTTAAAGTAACATTCACCACTGCAACAGAGATGACACTGAGTAACAACAGAGGAATCAGTTATATTGTGGAGGTATCAGTCACAATAGAGACGGCAGCTATAAACTTCTCAGACGTGCATTGTTATAGGAGTACCTCTAAAGAAGATAAGGTTTGACCAGGCCTCTCTGCTGATGATGGAGACATCCAGCGAGACTGAGTTGATTAGAGGATGGTATCATTGATATGTTTTCTGTCTGAAAATAATATTCTCAGATTTATTGAAGCACACTGTTCTAACTACTATCCATGACAGAGCTGGGTGAAGAGAGATATATCAGTGTCTGTATTCCATAACCAGTGAGTATGCACATAGATCAGAGCAGATCAAGATGTTATGAATGAAAATTATAATGTACTGCTTTTATGTACATTTAACTTTAAATATATGGGCATGCTGTTCAAATGAGTAGACCATGTTAGATTGACAAGCTATTAATTTCTCCAAGAATTTTAGCAGTCAGAGTAGAAAGACTCTCAGACACTTCTCACTTTACACTGCTAACATTTACCTTGAGTCTGATTTATGTACTGTAGGTCTAGCTCTGAGTTAGAGCTCTAGTTCACCCAGTCTGCTTGGCTCCACTTAATGAGCAGCCAGCCTCTGACTGTTCACCTCGTTCTCAGGCTCTTGCTGAGTCTGTTGAATTGTCTCCACACAGCAGTTCCTCTGCTTATGTCTCTGCTGGAGGAGAGGATGTGGGGACAGAGGCTGAGAGTCTAGGCTCTGTGCTTACGTGGCTCCTGGCCATCACCGTGGAATCAAGGATGCCTCTACCTGCCAGCACACATGAGTCTCTCTCCTGTCTTAGGATGTCCTGATCAGCACCAGC
Source organism: Albula goreensis (assembly GCA_022829145.1). Taxonomy (NCBI): domain Eukaryota; kingdom Metazoa; phylum Chordata; class Actinopteri; order Albuliformes; family Albulidae; genus Albula; species Albula goreensis. The sequence continues at coordinate 112,328 of CM040755.1, read as the reverse complement.
TTCAAATAAATGCATTTGGTTACGCAGTAAGAGAGCGCCCACGCTACAGCGCTCACTATGATATGATATCATGCATATGATGTGAATAGTTGCAGATTACCATAAGCAAAGGGTATGTGTTGTTCCATATGGTTATCTGTTTAAAGACTGTTTGTGCTGACCTCATCAAATGAGGGCCATTTGATGCTAAGATTACAACATTCTGTTGTATGATTCAGACAAAAAAATATGTATTTAATAATATCAGTCTAGGTAACATACTGATAAATAACTAGTCAGGACTGCAACAATGTTGTACTGTACTTAGAATTGATGATTTTCCATGATTGATGAGTGCCTCACTTTCACACTGTATTCAACACAAGGGACTGAGGTGGCACTCAAGTGACCGTAGTATTGTTGAGGATAATACAGTAACAGCTGTAAGGGTGAGGAAGAGTCAGCTCAGGTGTGAAGCTGTTGATGGAAACAGCACCGCTGTCCAATCCAGTTCAACACTACAGATCACACCTCTCCGACAAATTTAATGTTCCTAAATTATTCCTTAATTCATGTCCATACTTTCTGTCATTGAAAATGTAAAAGAAGTTTAATCTTATGGAAACATACCCAAAAAAAAATCACATTTGATATTATGGTATTAATTGTGATTGGGAGTAATTGTGTTAAGTTCATGTTCAAGCTTTTATTAAGAGTGAATGCAGAAAACGTCTTCATGCATGTAATCCAGTTGCTAGTTTTCTGTACTGTGTTTGACTTGGATAAATTCACTTATTTTTTAAAAAAATTGTTTCATAAAACCATAATTATTCATCCACTGGGCTTTGATACTTTTGGATGTTCAGACATGAAAATACTCAAATATTGTATTACTTGTGAGAACATTTCTAAGTTATAACTGAAACACTGAAGCTCAGTGTGCTGGAGCTGAACCCCTCAATGTCCCCCCTCAGCACCTGCAGTAGGTCCCAGCTGTAGCAGTGCAGTCTCTGTGCAATCTGACTGAGGGAGGTTTTTGTACATGGCTGTATCACTGTGTTAACCCAGTCTAGCTCTGCTGACAGTAGTAATCTCCTGCATCTTCAGCCTGGACTTCACTGATGGTCAGAGTGAAGTCAGTCCCAGATCCACTGCCACTGAATCGATCAGGAATCCCTGAGCTACGTGATGTTGCCTTGTAGATTAGGAGTTTAGGAGCTTCTCCAGGTTTCTTCTGGTACCAGTGTAAAAAGCTACTGCAAAGCACAGCGGTGCTGGTTCTACAGCTCAGGGTGACAGTGTCTCCTTGAGAGCAGATTTACCAGCAGGAGTCTGAGTCACAGTCACCTGTCCTGTGGATTCTGAAGAGAGAAAAAAAATGTCATCAAAACATTTACCTACAAAGACATGAATTTTCACAACTTTTCACTTGAAAAATATGTATTGCTAATTAAATAAATCAATACAGTAATATATTTTAAAAGAGCAAAAGTTTGATTGTTGTATAAATCTCACCCTGAATGCAGAAAGTGAGTACCCAGATGAAGATGGTGCTTTGTGTCATTGCTGCTGTGGGTTCTGTTGCCTTGAAGGACAGCTCTCAGCCATCAAGTGTTAAACTGACAGGACTATAAACACTCCCAGAGCACTGAAGCATGTGCTGCCAATGCAAAGTGTCTTCTCTATGCAAATGGTCTTCCTGGGTACAGCAGGCACTTGTAGCCCAGCAGTGCTGTGGAGGCAGACTAGGGCTTATGGGCTGTGACACAGACAGACCAGTTTAACGTCTCCAGAGACAGACCAGGGTCAAAGTCCCAGTGCCCCATCAATGGGTCAGCACATACACATGACTAACTCTGTGCTGCCAAAAGCTACTGTTCCCATTCAAAGTGGTAGTGCATTGCTTCCAATGAGCAGCTTATTTATCTTTGCAGAACCAGGTGTTTGGCAGCTGGATCCAAGTGATTCCTTAAATTAAGCACTGAAAAGCACAACAATGCAGCACAGACACTGGGCATGAACTGACCACTCATGCAAAAATATTTTTTCACACCTTTGATGGGTGTGAACAGGCTGAGGGATTGGCAGCGGATGGGCATTTTTCCCCATGCTGTTTGACCCACATACCCACACCTACCACAAAACATGCCATCTGCCTGTTTTCACTACTGACTTCATCCCCTTGTCCCAGACCTGAGCTTCGTCAAAAGAATTCAGCACTGAGATACAAACTCCAAATGACTGTTCAGGAGCTGGAGTTGAATGGCTTTGGTGAGGAAGGCATTTTCAGCTGGTGTCTGGGGGAATGACAGTCAGTGCATGATTGAGAGGTCATATGTGGTGGCCAAGAGCCTCACCAAAGTTTTACAATCAAGTATGAAATATCGTTCCTCCTAGGACAACAGTGTACATAAATTAAAATAGAGAATTAAAAGAGCTTTTATAAAAAGATTTGTATAAAATATACAAAAATACAATAAGCAATAAACATATAAACAACATATAGCTATAAACAATACACACAATACAATGCAATACACATGGTGCACCAAAGAAAAAAAGAAAATTAGCAGTATATCTGGAAGGGAATAGCAGAATATACTGTAAATTACCTTTGTCTAAACAAAAAGTGCATTGTGCAGTGTGAAAATTGCTCTAGTGGAGAGAAGTGTCTGGTACTATGGGGAGTTAATGGTTTAGTGGTGAAGCAGGGTGCGAGAATGGCATATGAAGCTGTTTAGAAACCTGCTGGTCCTGCTACGGATACTTCTGTACCTCTTTCCTGATGGCAGGAGGGAAAAACAGGCTGTGGGAGGGGAGGTCGGGTCCTTGGTCATGCTGGAGGCTCTGCAGGGGTGCAGCGCTGGTTGAAGCAGGGAGGGGAGAGGGACACCAACGATCTTCCCAGCTGTTCTCACTATCCTGCTCAGCTGTTTCTGTTTGGAGGTTTTGCACTTTCCAAAACAAAAAGTGATACAATAGGTCAGAACACTTTCAATGGTGCCCCTGGAGAAGGTGGTGAGGGCCGGAATGGGGAGACTGGCCTGTTGGGCCTTCTTGACGATGGCCATGGTGTTGGTGGTTGAGGTCAGGTCATTCACCATGTACGCTCCCAGGAAATTGATGCTACCGACCCTCTCCACAACCGCACCATCTACGGTCAGCAGGGGTGGTGGTCCGTGCGGGCCTTCCTGAAGTCGATGACCATCTCCTTGGTCTTTTCGACATTCAGGGAGAGGTTGTGTCTGTTGCGGCGCACTGTCAGCTGCTCCACCTCCATCCTGTATGCTTACTCATCACCTTTGCTGATGAGACACACAACTGTCGACACGACATTCAGCAACAAGATGACACATGAGTGAACTTAATGATGTGGTTGTTGCTGAATCTGGCAGTACAGCTGTGGGTCGGCAGGGTGAACAGCAGGGGGCTCAGGACGCAGCCCTGGGGTGAGCCTGTGCTCACTGAGGTGGTACCTGATGTGTGGCTGCAGGCTCTGACTGCCTGCTGCCTTTGTGTCAGGAAGTCCAGCAACCCAGATACAGGTGGCAGTATCCACATCCAGCTTCTCCATCAGTTGCTGTGGTATGATGGTATTGATAAATACATAAATCTGTTAAAGAGCAATCTGCATTTTCAAACTCAAATGCACTGTCAGTCTCTCCTAAAATTAAGAGAGAGCCTCCATCTCTGATCAGTACTATGGGCAGTTATGTAATTTATGAGCTTATTGAACCACTGAAGTGTGGTGGAGCTGAACCCCTCAGTGTCCCGGGTCAGTGCCTCCCCCCTCAGCACCTGGAGAAGGTCCCAGCTGTAGCAGTGCAGTCTCTGTGCAGTCTGACCGAGGGAGGTTTTTGTACGGCTGTCTATCAAAGTGTGAACACCCAGCTACTGCTGATCTTGTGTACATGCTTATACTAGTAATCTCCTGCATCTTCAGCCTGGACTCCACTGATGGTCAGAGTGAACTCACTCCCATAATAAGCTCTACTGCCACTGAAGCAGGCAGGAATCCCTGAGCTACGCCGATCTGTTAAGTAGATCAGCGTAGTTTAATGCTGTCTTCAGCTTTCTGTTGATACCAGTGAAAAACATAATTTTCATGGTAAGTGCTGTAATATACTTCACGGCTGGGTTTACAGCCGAGAGTGACCATCTCTCCTGGAACTGCAATTTTCACAGCAGGAGTCTGAGTCAATGTCACCTGTCCTGTGCATTCTGAAGGGAGGAATAAACAAACAACCACATTATCCTACAATAACCACATCACATACATGCTGAATATCACCTACTGAATTAAGCTGTGGCTTTCACATGGATAAATATTTCTCAGTGACAGCTTATTTTCCATTTTTCATTACATTTAAATAAAAAAAACATAAAAAATGCAATAAATAAATATTTGAGTACTTTATAAATCTCACCCCAAATACAGAAATTGAGTACAGAAAGGTTGCTTGTATTTTTCTAAGCTATACGATTCATACTTTTTGAACTATTAAGCTTTAAAAAATGGCCTCTATTGACTTAACGTTGGTGGAATGTTGAGCGTACTAATGTGGCTAACGTTACTAAGCAACAATTATAATGGCCGCTGCTAGGCTCACAAATGGATTTAATGTGTCACGGTGAAGACACACAGGCAGCGTCGACGCCGGCCACCGAAGCTGCCTCCATTCATTTTGAATGGGGACTGGTGAGACGCTCGCGCGGGGCACGATGGGATTGCAGGTGTCGAGCGGCCAACTGGTGGGGCGTTGAGAAGAAGTTAAAATCAGTGAACTTTGACCCGGCCGCTTGAAAACGTCACCAAGCAGCAACCAGTCGGCTGCCACAACATTGCTTTTTCACTCTGCGGGTACAGTCAAATGCATGAAATAAAATGAAGAACTTATCGTTGTTGCAAGATTTACGACCCTGCTCTGCCGTTATACAGCTATAGTGACAGAAGCAACATTACCTTTAAAAATGTGGCAGAAATCATTGGCGTTTCTGGTGTGCAAATATAAATATGTGTAAACAGAAAGATTAGCCAATGTGGTACATTGATATCGCCTAATGTACAATGACAAGGTTTTCAACGGATGTTTGACCTATCTGGTGTAGCTAGGCTATTGTTCCCCCCCAACATCATATAGCTAACTTGTAATTAGCCGACAACCTTAATCAGAAAACCAATGAATAAATCTGCCAAAATAAGATCATATCTCATACGAAAGATGCCTGGGAGAATTACTCCGAATGAAACAGAGCTGGCCCTTTTTAACGTTCCATCTATTCATGTGATCACAAGAAAAACACTTTAAAGTACTTGTTGTCACTAACTAAAACAGTGATATTACCAATGAATGTATACACAGTATATCGACAGTGTGCTATTTACTTGTTTCTGGTTATCCGTGGTAGTGAATAAAAAAATGGTGACTCCTGAGTGACAACTGTACTAGACACGCCCACAAACATTGGGCAGCAGCGGAGCCAAGCATCTTCGACGCTGCTTGTGTGTCTGGACCATAAGTATCTGAATTGTATAAACTACTTCAGCGGCAAGGATTTGCAGTCCTAAATATCATCTACTTTTTAAACTGGACATACCAAATTTGGTAACTTGAATAATACTTGCCAGGTTGCTTGTACTTTTCTAAACTATACAATTTATATTTGTTTTAAACTATAAAGCTTTAAAAAAAACGGTGTCCATTGATTTAATATTGGTGTAATACTGAGCATGCTAAACATACCAAATTTGTTAAGTTGAATGATACTGGCCAGGTTGCTTGTATTTTTCTACGCTATACAATTTATACTTGTTTTAAACTATAAAGCTTGATGAAGAAAAAGAGTGTCATAAAGAACGATGTCCGTTGACTTAATATTTGTGTAATACTGAGCATGCTAACAAGCTAACGTTAGTGACACAAAGCAACAATGATCACATGTAACGTTACTTTTAATTTAACTAATACCACTTCACCACTAATAGTCGTAAGTACTACCTACTTTCCGATAATTTTAAGGTAGTTGACAGAATAACATAATCCAAAGAATACAGCATGCTTGGTACCTTACCAGACTTGACATTTTGAAATAACTTTCCTTTTGACTCAAAGATACTGGGATAACGTTATCTCTCACAATGATGTTATACTACACTAATGGAATTTGTTTTGGGCAATCACAAAGCGCGGTCGGAACTAACTGTTATATAAAGTGCGTCGTGTGTACTATATGTGCGGTAAAACAGCATCATTATCTATTAAGTGTACAGTTAGCTAGCTAATGTTATTGTTAGAATTCAGGTTAGCTAGCTAGCTGCTTTACCTTTTTGCTAGCAAACAACAAATGCATACCTGTAGTACTGACTGCACAAGTGTAATGATAAACACTGCTGTTTATATTAATACAGCCTTATAGCCTACAGATATTATAATGTATTGTGTACAAGTATGATACTGTAGCCAAGCAGATATAAGGACACTGCAATGCTGTTCAGGTATAATGATCTTAAATTAATAAGTCATGCTTTGAGCAGAAAGTTCTGCTGTTCTTTGACTGCCTCTAGTACTCCTGCTGCTACTACTTCAGTGCTTACTGCCTACTAGATATACTATATATAATAGTTATACATTATTACTAATAATTAGCATATCATTAGTAATAATATACTAATAATAAGAAGTTTTATTACTAGTAGCCCGGTTAAAACATTACATAATCCTGGGCATTGTTGTGACAGAGCTAAGGGGTACCTTCACATAAAATGGTACCTTTACACAAAAATCAAAGGGGCTTGTTTCGCCTTGTTGTTAGGTAAGTCAATAATGGTTTGCTTAGTTTAGTCTGGACTAAACAGGGTCTGTTTAGTCCAGACAAGTCAATTAAATGACTGTCAATTACATAGTGATGTTGCAGAGTATGGTGTCCGGTACAAAGGGCCCAAGCAAATTTATGTTTTCTCCTGTCTTATTTTTGAATGCGATATCATTTGCATAAAGCTGAACTTTCAAATTCCTGAATTCAGGATACATGCAAATCAAAAGTATCTATTACAGGTTGTTGTGGCTGGCTGTGAACGGTGTTCTCACAAGATACCTGTCTCTGCAGAATGTCCCTCGTTCCCAGCGGAATGGCCATGAAACTTTGGATCCTGGTGTTCGCTGTAATTGTCTCCCTCATCTGCCTGACTATTCGCCTCTTCCCAAGGAGGACCTACTTTCATGAGGTGCTGATGAGGTGGATGACCATAATCAGCTAACTAAAGAAATGGAAGAAGAAGAAGGTAAAGAAGAGGAGTGGTTTCCCCAGACCAGCCAATCAAAGGGATGCAGAACCCAGGAGGCAGAGTACAGGGTCAAATAGGAAGAAGAGCGAAACAGGTAAGGAAAGTACTAAAAACATGATATTCAATATCACAGACAATGTAGTATTTAACATGGCTGAAACAGATACAAATATCTTGACAAGATGTCCAAGATACAGCACAGATTAATGTCATCACTTTTAAATAAATGGCATACATTACACACCATCAAGCTAGAAAGCCATGTTAGCCAGTGACAGTTCTGTGTCTCACACACTTGCTCAGAAGCTAAAGAGCGAGCAGCACTCAGCTGCAGGGTCCCTGCTTGAGACAGGTTAAGGACAGAATATGGATTTAGGCAGAATTGTGGGACAGTTATTCAGCTAAGTCACAATTATAAACAAAAACAATTTCAATAAATGTTAGTAGTTGCACATTGTAAGTTATATGTTGGACTATTGGTTTTGTCAGATTGTGTTCAGTTCAGTTCAATTAAAATTTATTGTCATGTGTATTAAAAATACAATGAAATACATGTGCTTCGACTCTCTCTGCCTTAACATAGAGGAACATCATCACAAGAAAACCAACAAAGGACACATGCACAATACATCAGTGTACACATATATACACATTATATACATGTAAACATTATGTACACAATATGCAGTACGCAAAAACATTACATAATATACAACAACAATGTGTAGTGCATATGGTAGCATCAGCTGTTCAGCAGCCTGGCTGCCTGTGGAAAGAAACTGTTACTGAGACGGGTGGTGTGTTTTGATGCTCCTGTTACATTTTTATAGATGGAAGGAGCGAGAACAGAACATGCGCGGGGTGGCTGGTGTCCTTAGTGATGTTTTGGGCTTTCCTTTTGCATCGAGTGGTGTAGATGTTATGAGGTTGCGGCAGGTCTGTGCCAATGATTTTTGGTGCTGTCTTTACAGTCCTTTGTAGCAGTCTGCAGTCCTGAGCAGTCAGGTTGCCAAACCACACTGTGATACAGCCTGTCAGTACACTCTCACTGGTACAGCGATAAAAGTTCACAAGAGCCTTGGTACTCATGCTAAAACTCCTGAGACATCTCAGAAAGTACAGTCTCTGCTGTGCTTTCTTGAGGATGCTGTTGGTGTTCAGAGACCATCTGAGGGTGTCTGAGACGTGTATGCCAAGAAATCTAAAACTATCAACAATTTCAACAGATGATCCATTGATGGGAATATGAATGTGATTTTCTCTGGTATTTCTGAATTCAACAGTGATTTCTTTTGTCTCATTGACATTTAGAGAGTGGTGGTTATCATGGCACCATATGGTTAGCTCTCCCACTTCCCTCCTATAGGCTTTCTCATCACCGTTGCTTATTAGTCCAATCAGTGTGGTATCGTGTGCCAATTGTATGATGCTGTTGTTTGTCATATTTAGCAACACAGTCATGTGTAAACAGACTGTACAATAGGGGATTGAGACAGCAGCCCTGAATAATTGCCTATTCTTACAGTCTTGGACCTGCCTGTAAGAAAATCAAACAGCCAATTACAGATAGATCTGCCCAGACTAAGACCTCTGAGTTCCAACACCAGCTTAGATGGTACAATTGTTTTGAAGGCAGAGCTATAAGCAACAAACAACATTCTAACATAGGTATTTTTCTTTTCAAGGTGTACTAAAGCAGTACGCACAGCGGGATAGCATCATCTACAGATCTATTAGAACAGCAGGTAAACTGTAATGGATCGAGGGAATGTTACCTTTTATATATGATATAACCAATCTTTCCAGGCACTGCAAGCAAGAGACTGGTGTTTTCTTAGGTATAGGCACAATGGTGGTTTCCTTAAAGCACAGCGGAACCACACACAATGACAGGGACAGGTTAAAAATGTCAGTGTAGATGTGAGATAGCTGAATGTAGCATGTCTTAAGGACACAGGACGGGATGCCGTCTGGGTCAGTGGCTTTACGAGCCTTAACTATTTTAAAAGTTTTATTCATGTCAGCCTCCGTCACCTGTAGATCGACTGCATCGTTTGGGCACTATGCTGCTGTCACGGGATCCAAGTTGTGGGCTTCAAAGCGAGCATAAAGGTTGTTAAGCTCGTCCGGGCGAGTGGTAGAGGTACCACCAATACATATCTTTTTCTCTTGAAAATCCTTTTCCACTAAAAAACATATTGACCTACTAAACAAAGTTGCCACCCCTTTCTTTCTGCTATTTGGGCAATATGAATGAAATACCTTATCTACCCATTCTCTTCTTAACTTCTTGTGCTCTCCATCATTTATGTCTCCTGCAACAGTGCCACTGAACAGTTTAGTCTCTTTAGCTGTCCCCATATTTTTTTTTCCTCTTTATGGGGGTTCCCATTCCATTTAATTGAATGGGAACCCCCATAAATAAGTACTAAAATTCAAAGTTGGCATAGTTACCTATAATTTTCTTATCTGCTTTTACATTAACTTCCTTTTTCTCTCCCTTCCACCAACCAGCACTCCCTTCAAACATTACATTTGTCCCACCTTCAAAAGAAAGACAAACTTTCATGTGGACTTCAACAACATGTCAAGAAAAACATGACTATTAACATCCATTATTTCACATAAGATTAAAGTCATAAAGTGGGAAAAAGTGACTTCCAACAACCCAGATGGTCCCATAACTGAAACAGCAAAACCTTCAACCCCAATCATGGTTTTAACCATTTCAACCAACCCCTGTTTGTAAATAGGCAGAGAATGGTGACCTCCATATCTATCTGGGGTGTAAGCACTAAGTGCCATTAAAACAACACTCCAAGGAAAAACACAAATCCCCTGGTAAGTTTGTTCTCTGTACTTGATTCTCTCATTGAAAATTATGTCTGACATATTCCCCTCCCCCAAAACCCATTCTGAAATTCAGTATACTTAACCATTACTAACTGAAATGAACATTTCTTAAGCTGCCACTTTAGGAAATATACATCTCTCAAAATGAAGTTGCAGTACCTGTTACCTCATTATTTGATAAGCACAGTTACTGTTCAAATTATTTCGAAAGGAAGATTCATAAGTCCGCATCAGACAGTGTCATGCACCCTCTTTTTTCCTGTTCTCCTGCACCAGTCAGCTCCTGCTCCCACTTCTTCACTTGCACTGAAATGCCAAGGGTGCTCTGAGCAGGTCACGCCTCGACCGGTGTAGGAAATTGCTTCATGTCTGTTTCCAAATTCACTCTTAGCTGCGCTGGAAATCAACATCTGGATTGAATGCCTTTCAGTTGCTCAATCACTTCTCGTACCTTAGCCCTCTTCTTTTGTACATCTGGGAATAATCTTGGTCAAAGTATAAGTAATCCTGTGTGTGCCACACAGTAGTGGTAATCTCAGACCCAAATGACTGTGCACTGTGTGTCTTTTTGTCTGCTGTTGGGCTTTAATATACATCTGTTGTTAAAGGAAAGGGTAGTATATGTATAAGTAAATGAGGTCCAGCTGATTGTTTGTACACTGGCCTATGTGCAATTACTCCAAACATGTATTTGTATAATTGAGCAACATTTGATTACTACAGTTTGCTGCGAGACTGCCTCACCGGGCCCACAACTGTATAGTCCAAAAATTGTGCAATGATCAACCATGGTGGTTTAGAGGATGCTGGTTTCGGCCCCAGTGACCTGTGTGTTCTTTCAGTTTGAATCTTCATTTCATGGGGGAACTGAAGGGTAGATCTAATGAAATGTCTCACGAATACCACCATGTCATTGTTGTCTTGCCTTCTGGTACTTGAGAAATCCTCAAATTATTTCTCCATAAGTGATTTTGTAAATCATCGCAAAATGCAGAGTAGCCTTCCGTCTTACCAAGTGCTTGAAGGCTCTCTCGTGGTGTTGCCCTTCATCATCCATCGCACTAATTTATGCCTCTGTTTTGGTGGTTTATCATTCAAGTTTTTCCATTCCTTGTTTCAGATCTGTTATCAAAAGTTTCAGCCAGGACAAAGAGACCTTTTGCATCCAAAAAAGGAGTTTTGATTTTCTTTGCTCAATTATTTCTGTTCTATGAGTATTTCAGCAACGTCCATTCTGTCTGCATGTTTGACTGTTTCTAACTGACACAATGGTGGTGAACCCTTTTTCTCTTTTTCCTCCCTTTGAGAGTCTTGCTTAACGGTGTTTTTTGTTGCACTCAAAGTCATGCTCATATTCAGCTAGGTTGAGGAAGCTACCCCCAGATGCATGTGTATTACAGCATGTCATCACTGGAGGCCGCCTCAAGTCGAAGTATTTAATCAAATATTTCCATTGAACAATAACATCACTAGATTTTAGCACAGCAGTCAAAACTAATGTATATATCATATTTTAAACAACAGACCTAATTCAACAGTAACAGAAATTCGTACAAAGTAGAACAGTGCCCAAAACAGGTTATCTAAAATAAATAAATAATGCCTACAATGAAATGGTGTTGATTATATTTTCCACTAACAGAAGTAATAAAGTGATTAAAGTCTCAGTCCAAAGTGTAAAATGAAACCTTTGCACTCAAACGCAAGTTTACAGACAGAGGAGGAAGGAGAATGTCAGCGTTCAAACATGGACTCAGATGCAGACGTAAGTTCAAGAGGTTTTATTGCAACAAGGCACTGTCCAGAATCCCAAAATCACAGTCAGGTACAAGCGGGGGGTCAAACCAGGTAGGCACTAGAGATGGGCGAAATGAAACGGGACTCCGGAGCTGTGTCGAATCATTCGATGCAGCTGTGTTTCGGCACACTGCTCCAGAGCCCCAACCGAAGCACGCTCCCAACGTCATCACGTTTCCTACTTGACGAAACGGACAAGTTCAAATGTGGAGCGTTTCCGGCAGTTTACATAGTCAGAAGAAAGTTAATTATGTTCTGTGTTTAATCAATGACTCATTATTGTCAATGTTTATTTCTTGTCTATCATGTTTGTTGCAGTTTTCTCTTGTTTCGTAAATTCTCCAGTGAGTACAGAAAAGGTGAATAAAGTCACAAAAACTATGTGTGGAGTTGGTGTTTAAATGTTACAGGCTATCAAACTGTCAAGCACACGCTGTCTGGAGTTCATAACCTTACTAATATTCAAAGGCTTCTGATGTAATGTGAAACATGGACTACTATCTGAATAACTGCAAATGTTCGCCTTCCTGAAGATTGAATTCTTGTTAGGTTTTTTGTACATCAATGGACCTCTCAAAGACTTTGAGTGAAATATCCCATAGAAGGCTATACCACAGCTAACAGTTGTTGGTTGTCAGAACATTGTCAGAACCTTAAATAAAATATTCCTTGAAACTTTGACCTATTTTCTTATTGTTCCTTGCACGTTATTTACCTGGAATGTTTCCTCCTGGCTGTAACATAACTTGTTCCAAACCATGTGGAATGTTAGGATGTTAACGGCATGTTTACATGATAACATTATGTCAAACCCCACTGAAATATGACCTATATTTTCCCCATCTAATGGGTCAATTTTCGATTAGCTGGGACCATGGTATTCTTGGAAGAAGACACTGCATTCGTAATTAAAAAACGACAAATAACACACATAACCTTGAGATCTTCATGAGAACGTATAGTTTTCTGCAAAATTCGAAGTAATATGTGTTTTGGGAAATGAAATGTATAATTCTGTAAGATAAAATTTGTACCACTTCCCTATAAACATATTTGTACATTTAAGAAGTTCACATAAATTGGAAGACAGGACCATACTTTTGTGGGGAAAAAAATATTTCTGACATCTAAATGCATAAACGAGAGGGGCAAGCAACATAATTGATACAAAAGTTTGGTTAAGAGAGTAAGGCAACAAGGACACATGACCTATAGCAGAGCAGAATACTTGTGAATTCGAGTGAATTGGAAGCATACAGTACATCCTACATGATTTTCAAAACACTTGTTAAGGATTTTGCTAATAAGAGAATACGTTACACACTTTAATTTGGTCAATCAAGCAGATTACTTAATTTCATAATTATGCCTCAATAATTCAATTGCTCCTCATTAACAACAATTTGTCAGAAGGGGTATAAAAGAAGAAATGTGAGCACCTTTAGTCGAGAGAGAGAAAGAAAAGACGGAGTTTGTTTGTCCCTTTAAAAGGCATTTAAAAAGCAAATTGAACTAAAACTAAAGACAACACATGGCTGAGGGCAGACGAACAGGTCGGTCCCTTGTCTGGGATCATTTTGATCTGGTTACCCCAACTCGCGTGCTATGTAGACACTGCACAACGGCCATTGCATATGCCGGCAACACCTCATCAATGCTGAGGCATCTCCGCGCCAAGCATCCAGAGGTTCACGGTGTTCCTTCATCCACCACTGACAACACTGGTGCTCGTGAGCCTACCGGACAAGGTGTATTTGATAAAAGATACATATTTACAGACTTGTATCCCAAACGACAAAGATGATAATGATGCAATATCTAAAAAAAAAAACAATTCTACTTAAATTACGATTCTACATAAAACTATGCAATACATGCTAAAATGTTAAAAACACTATACATCAATACATATTAATACAGGTTTGGTCATGACGTGACAATAGTTACAAATGTACATTTACTAATGTTAAAATGTACACGCTGTAAAAATGTTAATGACCTATCACAAAATGTAAAATGTTAAAAAACTAATTTACACTATACACATTAGAGAAAAGGAAACTGTAAAAATGGTGAATTTAATCAAATTAAAAATGCTAAAATGCTTTTCTTTAAAAAAAAAAAAAAAAAAAAGGCAGGATGTCCCGGCAGTGAGAGCTTGATGAGGTTCTGGTGGACATGGTCGTGAAGGACTCCCAGCCCTTCTCGGTTGTTGAAGACGAGGGCTTCGGGGCTTTTGTTAACAAACTCGACCCTATCTATGTCCTCCCCAGCCGGCAGTCTCTGAAGACCATGGTGACTGCCAAATTCCATGCTAAAAAGGAGTGTGTCATTTCTGAGGTTTCCAAGGCTAATAACATCAGCCTAACTTCAGACATGTGGACCTCCGTGAACATGGATGCATACTTGGCAGTTACCGGTCATTACATAGTGGAAGAATTCTACCTTTCCACTGCGTTACTGGGAATGAACAAGTTTCCCCAAACCCACACCGCTGACATCAGTGACTTTCAGAGTTCACTAATAGACAACTGGGGTATTCAGGGGAAAATAACAGCCTTTGTGACCGATAACGCAGCCAACATGGTGGCCTCTGTGCGGCAGCTGAAGATTGACCATCTTCCTTGTTTTGCCCACACCCTAAACTTGACTGTTCGCAGAGCCATCGATGCAACACCAGGGCTGGAGGACATCCGCTGTCAGGCACGGAGGATTGTGGCCTTCTTTAAGTCCAGCACCACAGCCAAGGAGAGGCTGACAGAGGTCCAGGGTCAGTTCAACAGGCCCACAATGAAGCTGCTGCAAGAGGTGGAGACACGCTGGAACACCACCTTCATTATGTTACAGCGTCTGTTTGAGCAGTGGCTCTCTGCACACTCACCACCAATGTCTGGTGATCATGAGGCCATCCATCAGTGCCTTGGTGTCCTTGAGCCCTTTAATCAGGCCACTGTGGAGCTTTCGGAGGAGAAGAGGGTCTCCGCCTCCAAGGTGATCCCCCTCGAAATGCTCCAGCGGAGGATGGCTGAAAAACAGGGCACCTTTGAAAATCCAATTGCTATCCAGCTGGTGTCCAACTTACAAAAGTTTCTCCAGACAAGGTACTGATAAGTGTCCAGGAATCATTTTGAAACTCTACACTTAAACTTTACAATTTTAATGTACTAATTTGATGTATTTGATACATTGCTAGTGTTCAAGATTATTTGTTGTCTTTGACTGTCCTGAAAGACCAAATTCCTTTAGTGAAGTTGTTCTCTCTCCCTCTCTTCCTCTCTCAGGTGTGGAGCAGTGGAGACTCACCATGTCCTGGCAATCTCCACTCTACTGGACCCGAGGTTCAAACTGCTGGCCTTTGGCAACCAAGACCAAGTGGCCACAAGGCATTTGACTTCTGAGTGTGCCTCTGTCATTCAGAGATCTGCTGCACACGGTTCCAGGGCCACATTGGATCCAGTGCCATCTACCTCCCAATCCCCCTCCCAGTCAGCTGCTGCAACAGCAGGCACCTCTAGCTTCACCACACAGTCTGGAGAGAGCAGTCTCTGGTCCTCTTTTGATGCCTGTGTGAGAGACAGCCACAGAGTTCAGAGCTGCACAGCTGATGCCACCATTGAGGTCCAACGATACCTCAGTGATGCATACCTGGTCAAAACTGAGGATCCGCTGGAGTACTGGAGAAGGCACAGTGACACATATCCTCACCTCTCAGTTCTGGCCCGGAAATATTTATGCATTCCTGCCACTTCAGTTCCTTGCGAGCGCATCTTCTCTAAAGCTGGGGCGGTGGTTAATAAAGAGAGGAATCGCCTTAGCCCTGGAACAGTTGAGAAAATTTTATTTTTGAATAAAAACCTATAAGTTCATTCAAGCACCAAAATATTTTTGTCTGGCCCAAAAATCCTTGTTTTGACCCCCATTATTGTTTTGTTTCACACCATGAACACAGTTTATGCCACCATCCACTCTCAAGACTATCATTGTCTTCATTTCATTTGGTAAGGTGTGTGGTAGTCAGTCAGGCATGACACGTATTCTTCTCATAATGTAACATAAAGACACCGGTACAATAAATCTCATTTACATATATATAAAATACAAATTGTCCTTTTTTACATTTCAAAACTTCACTCATTTTCTCTGATGAGGACTGTCAAAACCATTGAAAAGTGAGTGAAGCCTTGAAGACAAAAAAATTGTTTAGAGAATTTGGGTGAGATGTACTGTACCTGTGTATCGGAGATTGGTGTCTTTGTCTCATATCTGACATACTACCACGCACCTTACAAATAGAATGATATGTATATATATATGCGTGTGTGTATGTGTTACCCTCTTCAAGACACTCACGACGTGAAGTCCAACGAAACTCGGGGCTCACAGTAAACGTGAACACAACTAGCTGCATACACCACTCCTTTTCGCTTCCCGCTACTTCCCCCTTACGTACCGCTACGTGTATATTTTTTAATTGTACTTCCCATGTCAGCATAAACCAGGAAAGAAAAAAACAAAATAAATATATCTTTTACAATTTATCTTCTTAACATCAATTGTATTCTTTACCATATTAAATATACATTTCAAAGGAAAAAACAAAAAAAAAATTAATGTCTCTTTTTTTGTCTCCACTGCGCATGGTTTACTGAAACCAATCGTTGTTCGCAACATATGTGTGTTTAGTTCTGTAATCTATCTGCATTCATTTGTCACAACAGCGGAAAAATTACATATGCTTTACCTTTGCTAATATGGCTTTCTCTTGCAAGCTACATGTGGCATAATAACCAGAAGCAAATACCCTGTTTTAAAGTGGTCGTTGTTTAATGAAAGCTTGTTTATTATAATGACATCTGAGGGAGTATTTAAGGTTCGTTTATAACCAGATATTAAGGTCCAATTCTTCAAATCAAACTTATTGCAGGCTATTTGTAATGATATACACATGGTTTATGTCATCAGCGGATGTCCTCAACACAAGTGTTTCGAAACAGTTCATTTTTCCCATGAGTAAGCTGGCAAAGTGTTTAGAAGCTGTTGTGATTGTTCCAAAATATCAGCTGTGTCAGTGTTTCGAAACAGTCCTAATTGTTTCAAAGTCTCAATTAGTGGTGCAGCATTTCGAAACAGTCCTAATTGTTTCAAAGTGTCACATGATGTTTCGAGACAGTCCTAATTGTTTCAAAGCCTCAATTAAAGGTGCAATGTTTAGACACAGTCTTAATTGTTCCAAAATGTCAATTAACGGTGCAGAGTTTCCAGACAGTCCTACTAATTGTTTCAAACCATCAGTTAACGGTGCAGTTTTTGGAAGCAGTCTTAATTGTTCTGAGGCACCAGCTATGCTAAGGTTTCGACACAATCTGAGCCTTTCCAATGCATCAGCGTTGTCAATTGGTCTAATGCATTTTCCCCATGCCGTGATTATCTGTCAAAAAAATCTGATGGCTAAAGCTCTGGGTTTCTGTTTGTGACATTTCGCAATGCTTTACTTTCCAAATCCGAACTACAGTGTCTTTTCGCTGTTATCAATAGGATGTAATATTTAATTTATTTATGACATTCATCACCCCTAGATGTCACTATCATTGGTGTTCCGAAACAGTAGTTTCCAAACCATTTAATTAGCTTCTATTAATTGAAGTTTATCCATGTAGTATAAGTTGTAATTGCCATAGCCATTGCATGTTAATTAGGCTATACTCCCAACAGTGAGTGCTTGCTAGTTTTGATAGTGTCTGTAACATGTAACACCAGCTCCACACATGGTTTTTGTGATTTTATTAACCTTTTTCTGTCTTCACTGAGGAACTGAACTTATAAAACGAGAGAAAACAACAAACATGATAGGTAAGATTTAAACCTAGTTATTACTGAGTCACTGCTTTACAACATAGCATAATTAACTTCTTACAATTAAGACTGTCTGGAAACACTGCCACTTCATCTGACACTTTGAAACAATTAAAACTGCTTCGGAACACTGCACTGTTAATTGAGGCTTTGAAACAATTAGGACTGTCTCGAAAGACTGCCACGTCATCTGCAGCTTTGAAACAATTAAAACTGCTTTGGAACGCTGCACTCTTAGGAACAATTAAGACATTTCGAAAAACTGCCAGGTCATCTGACACTTAAACAATTAAAACTGTTTCGAAACACTGCACAGTTAATTCAGGCTTTGATACAATTAAGACTGTTTCCAAACACTGCCACGTCATCGGACACTTATGTTATGTTGTAAACAATTAAGACTGTGTTCAAACGTTACCACAGCTGACACTTAGGAACAATCAAGACTGTTTCCAAATGCTTTGGCCGCTGACTCGTAGGAACAAGGAACTGTTTCGAAACACTTGTGATGGGGACATCTGCTGGTGACATAAATGTATGTCATAACAAGTAATCTGCTATAAGTCTGCATTGAAGAATTGGACATATGCAATGATATATCAGGATATGAAACAGTTCAAGCATCTGGCGGTTGCATAATCTCATGGGCATATATTTTACGACCCTCTTAAAAACAGATGATCCTCAATGGTCGAGCAAATATGACACATAACCTATGTTATCATGTCACTAATTTAGCTTCCTCCTGCAAGTTACATGCTGCATAACAACCAGAAAATTATGAATGTATGTGGCCTACTTTAAAATACTGTTTCCAAGTCGTTGCTATTTAATAGCAATGACTAGAATAGAATTAGAATAGAATTAGGGCACGATGAACGGGAGAAGACGCTGGCGTCTGCTGTTCGCCGCTTCTCCGTCTCTAAACTAAACTAATGCGTTTTTTCTAACGATCTCTCCAGTAATCTTTTTATGCAAAGACGATGTGTCCAACCTGATCCTACTTTATACTAAAAAAACCTTTTATCCCTGGATTTTACTCGGGTTTTGTGCTCACCTGCTGACATCGCTCTGAATGCCGGCTGCCTGCTCCTGCCTTGCCGCTGACGGGGGCTCACGCCCGGGCTGACCATCGCTGCTGTATTGCTGGGAGGCCCTCCTACGGTACAGCCTGCTGTTGCCTCGGTGTGGTTCAGCTTGTGCCTGGGACTGCTGCCTTCCCTGGCTGGCCTCGGTGCTTCCATTCACCTGGCCACTTCTCCAACTCTGTGCATGGCTAACAACTAGCACCACGCTAACCTTACCGTCACCCGGCTCGATGCTGAAATACTCCCCTCTGGAGCTGCTAAGTCTCAGCAACTCCACCATTCCAACATGCATTGCAGCCATCAGACAGAACAGACTTTTACACCGACCCCGTTATATCCATCGGAGTGCCCGTAAAAAGTTTGTTTACTCCCAGCACTGTCCTGCTGCGATTGCTTCCATCTGGTCCGCAGCTGATCGCGTCGCACTCTGGCGACGTCATCGGAACGCTGGTGTAGTAGGGACAAGTAGGCTGCGTTCCAATACTCAATTTCGTCTCCTCCTTTCCTCCTTTCCTCCCCTCCTTTCCTCCGTGCCCCGGAAGCTGATTATTTGTCCTCCTTTCCTCTACTGTTCCAAAGCGCAATCTCGCCTCCTCCTTTCCTCCTTTCCTCCTTTTTCGTCTCCTCCAAATGGAGGATACATCGATGTATCCTACCGCGGAAGTCTTTTCACATTTCTGCGTGACATCACTGTGCTCACGACCAGTCAGATTAAATGACCATCCCACAGAATATTTCACCATGGAAAAGTTCTAAAACATGACAAGGGATTGACCAACACCTGAATATTGAATAGTGCCAGAACAGTAAACAGTAATCGGGCAATTTACATTAAAGAGAAGACTTTTGTGTTTTCGAACATAACCACTTTGATGCGATATATTCATGTTTTTCAGATACAAATGGTCATTTTACCGATGTAAAATTGAGCGAGTTCATGTTGCGGTAAATTTATTTATTCCTTGTAGAAATGCTTATGTTACATCATGAGCAGAATGCGAGAAACTGACATTCATATTTTAATGCAGGAACAGGGCTGGTGGTGTTAGAGAAGCGTGATTGGCTTTGGTATCCTCGGAGTCGTTCGACATTATTACTTCATCAATAGCCGACGTCGACTTTGATGACGGGCGAATCGGATTAGCTGTTCCAATATTCGATTCATTCCTCCTTTCCTCCTTTCCTCCACTCGTTTCCTCCCCTCCTTTCCTCCACATATTTCCGGCGTATTTCCGGGGTAGGAAAGGAGGGGAGGAAAGGAGGAGACGAGAAAAAGTATTGGAACGCAGCCGTAGTGAAAGCAGCACTAGGTAATGTGGAAAATCTGCAGTGGATCACACTGTGCTGCGGAGTTTACAGAGACACTCACCACCAGCCCTGTCTCCTGTCACTATGGAACTATTAAACACACAAGCCCTCAACAAGAAATCTCTGCTCATACATGACCATATTTTAGAAAAAGGTCTTGATTTTATGTGTTTAGTTGAAACATGTCACAAACCTGGGGACCACCTTCTGCTGAATGAAGTCTGCCCCCCTGGCTACAACTACATGGAGAGAGCACGAACCTCAGGCAGGGGTGGTGGGTTACTCATTATCCACCGGACTGAACTGGAACTCTTACCTCTTCCGCTGCCTGACCTCACCTCCATGGAGTGTCTAGCTTTTAAATGCAAACCTCCATACTCCATGACAGTGCTTTTAATCTACCATCCCCCAAAACCAAATTCCTAATTTCTCCCTGAAATACATGATCTCCTCACATCACTCTGTGCCATGACAAATAATATTATAATTATTGGTGACATCAACATTCATGTTGACAACCCCTCCTGTCCACTGGCAGTAGAGTTTCTGAGCCTGCTGGATTGTCTTGGTCTGCAGCAACATGTTGAGGCTCTCACCCACAACAAAGGTCACATCTTGGATCTGGCCATCACCAACTCAGCTTCTGTCAAGAATCTCGAAGTCTACGACCTTGGGGTGTCTGACCACAAGGTAGTCTCAATGACTCTGACATCTTTGCTGCCTCCCTCCAGACCCAAGCGCCAGATAACTTTTAGAAATTTGACACGGATTGTCTCAGAGGACCTAGCCGCAGACCTCCAGCATATCACCTGCCCAGCCTCTGAAACTGTGGATGAGCTAGTGGAGCATTACAACACCTCTTTGAGCAACCTTCTCGACTCTCACGCTCCTGTTAAAACACGTGAAGTCTCATTTGAACGCTCTGCTCCCTGGTACACTCTGGAACTACGGAAAATTAAAACAGCTGGCCGTGCACTGGAACGTCAATTCAGACACACTGGACTCACCGTACACAAACTGGCCTTCCGCGAACATCAAAAAGCCTACTGCCTGGCCCTAAAAGATGCTCGGTCGACATACTACTCCAACCTCATCAGTAGGAACACTGGAAACTCCAAGAAGCTTTTCTCCACAATAAATCACCTCCTGAAGCCACAAACACCCTCACTGACTGAAACTACAGTTGAGCGATGCAATAGCTTCATTGACTTTTTCAGATCCAAAGTCAACAACATCTGCTCTATGTTGCCCGGCTCCTCCCCTCCCTCTCCCCCTGCTCCACCCCTCCGTGTGGGGAGTCTCCCATCCCTCACTTGCTTCTCTGAGGTCCAGCAGAGTGAAATTGAGAAAATCATCAGAGGAATGAAGCCGACCACCTGCTGCTTAGACCCATTCCCATATACTTTGCTTAAATCACACATCTCCACTCCCCAATCATCACTCAGACTGTTAACCTTTCACTTCAAACCGCCCGTGTTCCACCTGCCCTCAAATCTGCTGTTATTCGCCCCTTCTGAAGAAACCCTCCCTGGACCCGGACAACCTCGCAAACTACAGGCCTATTTCAAACCTCCCCTTTCTATCCAAGGTACTTGAGAAAACAGTTGCCATACAGCTCCAGGACTACCTCACACACAACAATCTGTCTGAAAAATTTCAGTCAGGCTTTCGTTCAGCCCACAGCACCAAGACAGCTCTGCTCAGGGTGACAAACGACCTTCTGATGACTGCCGACTCAGGGTCACCATCACTCCTCATCCTACTGGACCTAACAGCAGCCTTCGACGCCGTTGACCACACCATCCTCCTCGAGCGTCTCCACAACACCATACAACTGACAGACCACGCACTGCAGTGGTCTGTCAGTTGCAGTCCGAACATGTCTCGCTCGGAGGATCTGAGTCCAGGCCGCTCCGTGTTACCTGTGGCGTTCCCCAGGGTCAGTCCTTGCCCCCATCCTCTTCACCATCTACATGCTTCCCCTCGGTCAAGTCATCAGCAAACACGGACTCTCCTTCCACTGTTATGCTGATGATACACAATTATATATCAAAACCGCCCCAAACCCCTCCACAGCCCTGTCATCTCTTACCTCCTGCCTTGAGGAAATCAAGGCATGGATGAACAGTAACTCCCTCCAACTGAACAGCAATAAAACGGAAGCACTCCTCATTGGTACCCCTCATCAGGTTCACTCCTCACCCATAGCCCAACTTACCTTTGATGGACAGACCGTTCCTCTCTCCGCTTCAGCAACAAACCTGGGAGTTCGGTTTGACCCACATCTGACCTTCAACGACCACATAAAACATCTATGCAAAACTTCATTCTACCATCTCCGCAATATCTCAAGACTCTGTCCCACTCTATCCCTCCCAACAGCAGAAAAGCTGGTCCACGCCTTCATTTCCTCATGGCTGGACTACTGTAACGGGCTCTTCATCGGGATACCTGGCAAAACCATCCAGAAGCTGCAATACATCCAGAACAGCGCTGCCAGGGTCCTGATGAGAGCCTGTAAACACGAGCACATCACCCCCATCCTTCAATCACTGCACTGGCTCCCTGTCTCATCCCGGATCAGTTACAAAATTCTGCTACTCACTCATAGATGCATCCATGGTCATGCACCTACATACCTCCAAGAACTCATCACCCTGCAGTCCTCCACCCGTACGCTCAGATCCACAAACACCCTACTCCTCCAAGTCCACAGTACCAAGCTCTCCACCATGGGAGACAGAGCCTTCTGCTCGGCAGCACCACGCCTCTGGAACAGCCTCCCTACCCAGCTGAGGGCCACTCAGAGCCTAGACTCTTTTAAAACAGGCCTGAAAACCTTTTTATACAGAAAGGCCTACAATTGAGAACCATGAACTGATTGTTTTATTGTTTCCTTTGAGTATGTTTTTAAATTTCCTTTTTACCTTGTCAGCACTCTGAGATCCTGCCGATGAAAAGTGCTTTAGAAATAAAATTTATTATTATTATTATTATTATTATTATTATTATTATTATTATTAATAAAACGTATTATAGTGACATCTGAGGAAGTATATTATACTGGTTAATAACTCTAAACTAATATATAATATATGGGGGAAGCCTATAGCCTAGTGGCTAAGGTACATGACTGGGACCCCTGAGGTTGGCAGCTCAAGTCCCAGTCCAGGCACAGCAAAAACACCATTGCTGTTGGGCCCTTGAGCAAGGCCCTTAACCCCACATTGCTCCCAGGGGAGATTGGCCCTTGGTTAGTCTAATCCAATTGTAAGTCGCTTTGGATAAAGGCATCAGCTAAATGACAGTAATGTAATGTAATATCCACTTCTTCAAAGCAGACTTATTGCAGGCTTAGAGTCAGCTACCAGAGCATTTGGAAACAGTCTTGATTGTTCGTAAGAGTGAGCTATGTCAGTGTTCCGAAACAGTTCTAATTTTTTCAAAGCATCAAATGGCGCGGCAGTGTTTCAAGGCACTTTTAATTGTTCCAAAGCGTCAGATAATGTTTCGAAACGATCTAAGTCAGTCCAATGCATTAGCATTGTCAATTTTTTCAATCCCTTGTCCCTCTATTATAGGTAAGCAGTTTATGTAGTGTAATGGTTAACGCTCTGAGCTGCCATTTGTGAGTAAAAGCGAAGTTGCGTTGTTCGAATCTGAACAAGCTAATTAACTTTTATTGCATAATACTTCTCCAGCGGGCTATACCTTGTGAATGCGTGTGTATGGAGTAACTAAATAAAATAGGACCCACCTACTGGGACAAAGCCTACAGGCTGGTTTTAAAGTTTCTCTTGAGGGAATAATACATCCGCTGATTTGTGTAGGCTACCCACAAACATTATCACAAATGCTTTCAAAAAAGTATGTACAACTATTGTGACACATCAGCTAAATGAGTCAAAGCCTTGAATAGACAGTGGTTAGAAATGCTTCGGTTTTCTCCTTCACTTCTCAGGGAAAGCTTATTCGGTCGCTATTATTTGCATGCTCTGCATTCTCAAATAAATAGATTTACAAAGAAATTATGACAGATCCTTTTAATTGGTAATTCATTCTTGCGTTTGGAAAATGATCATGATGAAACACATGGTTTAACTTAGCTTACTCCTGCAGTCTAAATGTTCCGATGTATGGTTTGATGTAGCTAAACACCGACTTTGTCATTAGTTCAGGACATTTCACACAGATGATCACATCACAGCCAATGTTTCTCCTATCTGCATATTAAAGTAAGAAAAAGCATAGTAAAGAGACTATTTATTTAGAAAATACATATGGAAAGTGTAACTTCAAACAGCTACCCAGCCAGATTCGATCTTCCAAAGTGACGACAGACAACCACAGGCTCTTCTCAAACAACCATGGGAAACTTCTGTTGTAGGGCTGCATTATGCATATTTGATCATGGTGACGTAATACCCATCTGGGTGAAGCGTCAGAGCATCAATACATTTTCGAAGCAATTGCTTCAATTGTGTCAATTGTTTCAAAAGCCTCGGTTTTGCCATCACTACGAGGCAGAGTTTAAATACACAGACTATCGATCAAACAAGACACAGGTGCACAACAGGGCAGGTGAAACAAATGAGTAATCAACTGGGCAGGGAACAAGCAAGGCGGGGCAGACACAAAGGGGAATGAAGACAAAAGCACATGGACCGGGGAAATGACAAAACATGCGAAAACAACCAAAAACACAAAATCGCAGCAGTTCTGACAGAGAAAGAAGCAAAAGAAGGAACAAAATTGAATAAAATATCAAAGTAAGTTCTGTGGAGTGTGAAGGGGGTTGTAGAGAAGCTAAAGAGGGCTGTGAGGAGGAAAAATAGAGGCATAATCTCAGTAGGATGGTTAATTCACAGAACAAAAAACTGGATCATTGACTGTAAAAGGTTGAAAGTAGTTGAGATGAATGGTGTGGTCTTGTTGTCATATGTTCTTATTTAAAATGGCAAATTAGGTCAAATAAGAGCACACGTCAAGTGAAATGTTGAGTTTTAAGTTTACATGTTTTCAATGAAGTTTGATGTATTTTCTGTGTTTTAGTTTAAAGTCTTTTAATGTGCATACCACATTTTCCAAATGAGGCAGCCAGTTAGTGTTTTTGTGAATAAATTGAACATATTCTCCTCCATCCAATGCAATACTCAATAATCACCCAGTCATTAAGGCTTGCAGTTTCTCAGGCGTATTGATTTTTAATATTTAACAAACCGTTTTTTGGCTAAAGGCTACAAATAGCACATACATTTATTGTCGTGTTAAATTCTTCCTCATTTAGTCATGAATGCCTCCCATTATAAATGAGTAATGGTGTGTTCATGCTACCTGGGCTGAAGTTTTAAAAAAATCAGTCTTTCCCTCATTACCCCTTATGAGGTCTCCATGTATACTGGAGCCTTCATTTGAAAGAATTTCATTCCTGTTGTGCTGAAGTTTGTGTGTGGAGGTTTTAATGTTTCTTCAGTCCTTCACAGAACCCAGTTTTAATATAGAATAGTGAATGCAGGTAGCCTATGTGCTTTTCAGTGCAAGCCAGGTGAAAATGCCCGTACTACAATAAGTGGGTTACAAGTCCCACCCACTGAAGCTCAAAAAGTCAACAGAGTAATAAACTGATTGTGTTGATTTAGACTGTGAAATTGAAAGTAACCTTTGTACTCAAGCACAATTTCACAGACAGAGGAGTGAGGAGATGAGAGTAAAAGAACAAAATGAAATACAATATCACAGTAAGTACTGTGGACTGTGATGGGGATAGGAGAGAAGCTAAAGAGGGCTGTGAGGAGGAATGGGGAAATAGAGGTGTAATATCTTAAATTAAGAAACTTAATTTACTAACATGTGAAACATCTACTGTAAAATGGAGATTGAAGCTCATTCCCTGTGCATAAATCTATTGTCTTGGCTGGTTGAAGTGTTATTTTTAAAACTTGTTCTTTATAAAAGTATTTTCTTTGATAGACTGATACTGTTGTAATAGACATGTTTCCTAAAACAATATTAATGTTGAATCAGCCAGAATGTTTTGTGGTAAAATGTTTATTTTGTATTCTCGCCCAGTAGTGTGTATGTGTGTGTGTGTGTGTGTGTGTGTGTGTGTGTATATATATATATATCCCTTAATTTTCCATATAGCACTTCCAGGAGTGTTGATTTTGAACAGATGATAAAAGATTTTTGGCTATGGACAACTTGCACAGAAAATTTATTATATATTTCTGTGTTGAGTCATAACTGCCTCTGATTATAGATGAGCAATTGTGTGTTCATGCTACCTGGGCTTCACCTGTGCTGTAATTAGGGGTTAAGGACAGGCAGGTTACTGTCTACTGAGGGTGGCTGAAACCATTTCATGGCCTCTTCAGGTATTCACATTTAAGAAGTAGATTGGGTCATAGACATGCTTCTATTAATTTCAATCAGAAAGTGGTGTTGCCTTATTTCTGAACAGTATTTAAACAAGCAACCATTAGAGCTGTATCTTAACAAGCTTACTTTGTGGTCTATGGTACATTATACAACTGTTTTTATGGTATGTGAAAATCCATTTTTTCTTTACATGATGGTAAAATAGAGTGTAACTTAAAGTGCAAGTGTTGTATGAAAAGACTTGGACTTCATTATACAGTGTACTTGTACTGTGTATAGGCGTGTGCTGGGTGTGACATGCAGTGAATGAATGAGCGTGTCATTTTCCATTGCATTTGAAAGCCTTCTGCATTGACACCTTAGCAGAATGTTGTGTACCTCCATGTAGGAACCTGTGTGACAAAAACGGATAATAAAGACATAATTTTGCCAGGTTGAGGGATATTATAATTTAATATGATTTTTATACAAACATTTTTGAGACTACAAAAAAATATCAATTAAACATTTGTTAAGATTAAATACATGAATGAAATAAGTTTGCTGTGTAGTGACAGGCTTGTGTAATACCTGAACACATTTGTAGGTCCACCTTTGTGTAGTAAAATACATTTGTAGATTGGTATGTAGTAATACAGGAAGCTGATATGGGACCAGGACTAGAGGTACTTTCTCTCAAAGGCACTGTGTTAATCATTAATCCAAGTGAAATATGTATCTAAGACAAGGGCTTAATGGTGAACACCCTTCAGGTGAACAATTTTTTTTTTGTTTGATTTCAGTTAGCACCTCTTCATCTGGGTGCAGGTGATGGGGAGCTGTTCAGAGTTCTGTCCAAGCCCTTGGTCTGTTAGAATAACAATAACATTGTAAATATATTTAAATGAAATGTGAAATGTGATGTTGGGAGACTGAGGGTACTGAAATGTGTGTGATGTTGAGAGGCTAAGGGTATTGAAATGTGTGAAATGTTGAGAGGCTAAGGGTATTGAAATGTGTGAAATGTTGAGAGGCTGAAGGTACTGAAATGTGTGAAATGGTGAGAGGCTGAAGGTACTGAAATGTGTAAGATGATGGGAGTCTGAAGATACTGAAATGTGTGAAATGGTGAGAGGCTGAGGGTACTGAAATGTGTGTGATGTTGAAAGGATGAAGGTACTGAAATGGGTGTGATGTTGCTGAGGCTGAGGGTACTGAAATGTGTGTGATGTTGAGAGGCTGAGGGTACTGAAATGTGTGTGATGTTGGGAGGCTGAAGGTACTGAAATGTGTGAAATGGTGAGAGGCTGAGGGTACTGAAATGTGTGTGATGTTGAAAGGATGAAGGTACTGAAATGTGTGTGATGTTGCTGAGGGTACTGAAATGTGTGAGATGATGGGAGGCTGAAGTTACTGAAATGTGTGAGATGATGGGAGGCTGAGGGTACTGAAATGTGTGAGATGATGGGAGGCTGAGGGTACTGAAATGTGTGTGATGTTGAGAGGCTGAGGGTACTGAAATGTGTGAGATGATGTGAGGCTGAAGGTACTGAAATGTGTGAGATGATGGGAGGCTGAAGGTACTGAAATGTGTGAGATGATGGGAGACTGAGGGTACTGAAATGTGTGTGATGTTGAAAGGATGAAGGTACTGAAATGTGTGTGATGTTGAGAGGCTGAGGGTACTGAAATGTGTGAGATGATGGGAGGCTGAGGGTACTGAAATGTGTGTGATGTTGAGAGGCTGAGGGTACTTAAATGTGTGAAATGGTGAGAGGCTGAAGGTACTGAAATGTGTGAGATGATGGGAGTCTGAAGGTACTGAAATGTGTGAAAGGGTGAGAGGCTGAGGGTACTGAAACGTGTGTGATGTTGCTGAGGCTGAAGTTACTGAAATGTGTGAGATGAGGGGAGGCTGAAGGTACTGAAATGTGTGAGATGATGGGAGGCTGAGGGTACTGAAATGTGTGTGATGTTGAAAGGATGAAGGTACTGAAATATGTGTGATGTTGCTGAGGCTGAAGGTACTGAAATGTGTGAGATGATGGGAGGCTGAAGGTACTGAAATGGTGAGAGGCTGAGGGTACTGAAATGTGTGTGATGTTGAGAGGCTGAGGGTACTGAAATGTGTGTGATGTTGAGAGGCTGAAGGTACTGAAATGTGTGAGATGATGGGAGGCTGAAGGTACTGAAATGGTGAGAGGCTGAGGGTACTGAAATGTGTGTGATGTTGAAAGGATGAAGGTACTGAAATGTGTGTGATGTTGAGAGGCTGAAGGTACTGAAATGTGTGTGATGTTGAGAGGCTGAAGGTACTGAAATGTGTGAGATGATGGGAGGCTGAAGTTACTGAAATGTGTGAGATGATGGGAGGCTGAGGGTACTGAAATGTGTGTGATGTTGAGAGGCTGAGGGTACTGAAATATGTGAGATGATGGGAGGCTGAGGGTACTGAAATGTGTGAGATGATGGGAGGCTGAGGGTACTGAAATGTGTGTGATGATGGGAGGCTGAAGGTACTGAAATGTGTGATGTTGAGAGGCTGAAGGTACTGAAATGTGTGTGATGATGGGAGGCTGAAGGTACTGAAATGTGTGTGATGTTGAGAGGCTGAAGGTACTGAAATGTGTGAGATGATGGGAGGCTGAAGGTACTGAAATGTGTGAAATGGTGAGAGGCTGAGGGTACTGAAATGTATGTGATGTTGAAAGGATGAGGGTACTGAAATGTGTGTGATGTTGCTGAGGCTGAGGGTACTGAAATGTGTGAGATGATGGGAGGCTGAGGGTACTGAAATGTGTGATGTTGAGAGGCTGAGGGTACTGAAATGTGTGAGATGTTGAGAGGCTGAGGGTACTGAAATGTGTGAGATGATGGGAGGCTGAGGGTACTGAAATGTGTGTGATGTTGAGAGGCTGAGGGTACTGAAATGTGTGAGATGTTGAGAGGCTGAGGGTACTGAAATGTGTGAGATGATGGGAGGCTGAGGGTACTGAAATGTGTGTGATGTTGAGAGGCTGAGGGTACTGAAATGTGTGTGTGATGTTGAAAGGATGAAGGTACTGAAATGTGTGTGATGTTGCTGAGGCTGAAGGTACTGAAATGTGTGAAATGGTGAGAGGCTGAGGGTACTGAAATGTATGTGATGTTGAAAGGATGAAGGTACTGAAATGTGTGTGATGTTGCTGAGGCTGAGGGTACTGAAATGTGTGAGATGATGGGAGGCTGAAGTTACTGAAATGTGTGAGATGATGGGAGGCTGAGGGTACTGAAATGTGTGTGATGTTGAGAGGCTGAGGGTACTGAAATGTGTGAGATGATGGGAGGCTGAGGGTACTGAAATGTGTGTGATGTTGAGAGGCTGAGGGTACTGAAATGTGTGTGTGATGTTGAAAGGATGAAGGTACTGAAATGTGTGTGATGTTGCTGAGGCTGAAGTTACTGAAATGTGTGAGATGAGGGGAGGCTGAAGGTACTGAAATGTGTGAAATGGTGAGAGGCTGAGGGTACTGAAATGTGTGAGATGATGGGAGGCTGAAGTTACTGAAATGTGTGAGATGATGGGAGGCTGAAGTTACTGAAATGTGTGAGATGATGGGAGGCTGAGGGTACTGAAATGTGTGTGATGTTGAGAGGCTGAGGGTACTGAAATGTGTGAGATGATGGGAGGCTGAGGGTACTGAAATGTGTGTGATGTTGAGAGGCTGAGGGTACTGAAATGTGTGAGATCATGGGAGGCTGAAGGTACTGAAATGTGTGAAATGGTGAGAGGCTGAGGGAACTGAAATGTGTGTGATGTTGAGAGGCTGAGGGTACTGAAATGTGTGTGATGTTGAGAGGCTGAGGGTACTGAACTGATGAAGTGCACAGCAGGAAATCCTGTTTTGTCATTTTTAGCCTGACTCTTTGAAACAAAGAGAACACTCACTGTAAGACCGCATACAACCTTCCTGCTTCATCAAGTCAGATGAAGGTTTGTAAATTGACATAAACCAGAAACCAAGCTGAAAGGTCGCATGTATAAATCAGTTGTAATGATGAAAAAGACTGATACAGCACCCCTGGTGGAGTTTAACTGCATGCTATGAGTGGTTAGAAACGTTACTAACAGGGAGTTTGTTGTGTTTTAGCCATGAAGGCTTTCCTGACCTGTCTGAGGAAAGATATAGAATAACCCTTTTGTTATAAGGAGGAGATAAAGAGGGTCCTGGAGGACTCTTCAAAGTGAGCATCTTATGTACAGTTCCTGTTTAACCTGAGTTTACTATGTCTGTGTCCTTTAAAATAAACCTTGGATTCTCCTGTGAGTGTTTGGGGAAATGAGGGTCCTTTGTAAGTGGAAGTTAGGGTTAAGGTTTCGAGGTAGGGTTACAGTCAGGGAGGTTACTGCCTTCATAGGACAGTAAATAAACATTTAATGGCTTCTACAGTCAGTCACCTTTAGAAAGTAGAATTTCTCAATATTTAAGCAAATATGTCCATTGCACAATGATTCATGGACAGTGATTCAAAAGTCTCTCAACTCTCAAATTAAATAACAGCCTGTCAATGCTATACCTCCATACCTGTGAACTACTATTATTCCCATGAAAATCTGTTTAGCCTCACGCAGCAACCCTGTCTTGCTGAATCAGGAGGAAGGGCCATAACCATGTGACTCCTTTGATTCACTTGAGGACATGCATTCCCTTCTTTCCACATTCTTGCATTTTGAATCGGTGCAATTGCATTACATTAGGGGGACATTAAGTGTTTGTAGTAAGTTTTACATTTTCCCCCACCACTTAATTTTTGTATTTATTCATGTGGTTACATATAAATTTAATCTACCATTACTTATTTGACTGGTCCTTTTCTAAACATTGCTTTATATCCAGTGAGATTATAAATGTTATAACTAAGGGAAAATGATAACCTACTTGGGTAAGCCAATGCAATGTAGAAAATAAAGCATGGCATGTAAGCACTTGCCTTAAAACAGTGAGCCCAAAGTGAAAGCTTTGAAGACTGCAGTAAGTTTTATTTAGAGCAACCAAAACTTTTTTTGGAAACTGGTATGCATTTGCTAAAATATGGCATGCTGTCTGGCTTTTATAAGAGACCACCACGTATTTGAGACCAGTGTTAACAGGAAGTTTTACTGTATTTAGTAATTGCCAAGCGTATTTCAAAAGCTTTTGTCATGAGCAGATTGTTCCACATGGCAGTCATATAACAATAAACGATGCAGTAGTTCTGAATACTTGTTAAATTAGAACTGGAATAAAAGACGAAAGGCCGTGTCTACCTAGAGGCTTTGTACATGAGTCTGTGTTCATGTACAATTTCCCAGGGAACTGTGACTGTTTGTTTTTGCTCCAGTGACCAAATACACATAT
The DNA here is from genome assembly GCA_022829145.1 of Albula goreensis. Classification (NCBI taxonomy): domain Eukaryota; kingdom Metazoa; phylum Chordata; class Actinopteri; order Albuliformes; family Albulidae; genus Albula; species Albula goreensis. Next base: position 80,430 of record CM040755.1, on the reverse strand, counting down.
TTACTGTATAAAAGTGAGGTAGCTAGGCAGCAAATTGAAAAGTCCCAAGTGCTAAAGGTCATTGAATAGATCAGGACTCCCCTACAGACTTCAGACTTAGTAAACAGCCTAGTTTAAAAAACAATCGCAGATTAAAGAGCAAATAATAGAAATAGACACATTACAAAGAGCAAGGGAGGGGAGGGGAGTACAAGTAATACAAAGTAATACAAATCCTGAGTACAAGCAACACGTTCATAATCAGCCTTAAAGAGAAAATCATAACCATCGTTATCATCACCCATGAAATACCATAACCCTAGTGTGTACAAAGATGTAGTCTGAAGAGGGGAGTCTTCAGTCTGTGTCAGAACATGGCCAATGATTCTGCTGTCCTGATCACAGTTAAATCCACCACTGGGGGGCAGTGCAGACAAGCATCATGACTGGGAGGTTTGACTGTGCAGGGAGGGGGCAGTTAGTCATGGTGTGGTAGCAGAACAAGGAGATCTGATGGTGTGTAGGGTTTGAAGATTGACATGAGGTACGGTGGAGCAGTTCCAGTCACTGCCCTGTAGGTGAGCACCAAGGTTTTACACTTCTAGAGGTAGCCAGTGAAGTGAGATGAGGAGGGGGTGTGGCATGGTAACACAGATATACCCAGTTACCCTGTGATTATGATTATCAGTGTTGGGTCCAATAACACAGAGGGCTTAACTCTATTATGACCAGAGTCTAGAGGTGTTAAAGTACCTAATGATGAAACCCCACAGTAAATGCACCTGTATCTCTCAGCTACCACCCTCTCACCCTCTGCCATTCTGACCGTAGTGTCATTTATCATGCAATAATGTGCATGATATATTATACATTATATATTCGACAAAATAGAAATAATACACTATTTATGTGTGCATGTTTGGTGTGGTTGTGTTTATTCAGAGTTACTGTATAGTTACTACATGTTTCTATATTGCACATTTGTCTGTGTGTTTTAATTCATTATAACTGTGGTGTAGAGGATGTTTTTGTGTTTATCTCTGTTTATTCAGTATGTTATTTTGTGTGGTTACAGGTCTGTTGATCTGGGTCAGAACCCTCTCATGGTCCAACCTGTACTGATATATTCCAGACTCCTTGGTTTCTAAAATGAATGTCTCTAAGGACCCAGACACCAGCACTGGAACCTCCAGCCCTGACAGAAAGAGGTATGAATTCTTTAATCAGATACATAATGATATAAATCAGTTAATCAGGAATAAAACATTGAATTTTGTATATATTATATCTGCAGTGCATAATAGGTAGGCATACACTGTATGTCACCCATTCTTAAGAACTGGGACAAGTCATATCCAACCATAAAAGCTTAAAATTATTGCTTAAAAAACAAATTGAATCCAATTTTGTGGTTAAAAAATGGCATTTGTGTTTTATACACAGAATAGTTCTAAAATCATTTTTGAAGTTGTTTAATTGTTTAACCTAAAATGTTTCTCAGAGACAACATTTCACAATCAGAATTAAAATTTGGATTAAAAGCCTTAAAATATGGAAACTGCCAACATCTATTGATAACATGCTTGTTAAAATTTACTCTTATTTTAGTTTGGTTTAAAATGCCTCAGACCTTAAAATAATTGTACGGCAGTAGAAATTCATTTCGATCAGTGCTCAATCATCTTTAAAATACTGTACACAGGGAAAGATGACAGACTTTCTTGAAATCTGCACTGTGAGAACTACTTTTTAGCAAATAGTTAAATTTGAAACACCCGGCCTGTATTTGGTGTTAACTAAAAACTGAACTGATATTCTTAATTTTGAAAGTAAATATGCACTCGTGAATGTAAAAATCTGTCCCTCCATGTGCTGTGAGTTAGAGCTGCAGTAAGAGGATGAGGTTAACTGGAAGCTCTGTCTCCATGTGCTGTGAGTTAGAGCTGCAGTATGAGGATGATGTTAACTGGAAGCCCTGTCTCCATGTGCTGTGAGTTAGAGCTGCAGTAAGAGGATGAGGTTAACTGGAAGCTCTGTCTCCATGTGCTGTGAGTTAGAGCTGCAGTAAGAGGCTGAGGTTAACTGGAAGCTCTGTCTCCTTGTGCTGTGAGTTAGAGCTGCAGTAAGAGGCTGAGGTTTACTGGAAGCTCTGTCTCCATGTGCTGTGAGTTAGAGCTGCAGTAAGAGGATGAGGTTAAACAGAAACTCTGTCTCCATGTTTTGTTCACAGGGTCCAGCTGAAAAGAGCAGGGTCACCTCTACCTAACTGTATATCAGTTAAGAGTGACATGTCAATGGATCAACCACTTCAACTGAGAGAAGAATCCAGATGTAATCAGAGGTAAGTAAGCAGGCTGAAATTTACTCAATGTTTTCACCTATCTGACTGACACTGGCTACATTTTGGTGAACGTGAGGCAGGGGCACAGCTGGGGGCACTTGACAGCTGCATTGGGTCTGGAAGAGGGCCCAAGCCTCAACGCTGCTGCATGCCAGCAAAAATTAGCTGAAATTCCGAGCCGTGGAAAGCCTCTGAAAGTGTAAAAAAGGGAGTTGGATTGGGGAGTTGTGCATGAGATTCTGAAACACACATTCCACTGTGGACGCCCATTTTCTGCACTGATTGGCTGGGTGTGCGTAGGTGTGAAAATAGGCAGGGGTTCAAGAGTTCTGAAATCTTATCTGTTCATTCTTCACACAACTGCTTCTGCTACTATGTTGAAAGCTCACCATGGATATCTTTAAAGGAAAACTTTCCAATAGTGCTGACCTGTATGTTCATCTCTTTGACTTGCGAATGCAGAGACAACCAGAAATCTTGAACTGAATGGTGGAAGATCACAGAGGCTGTTTCTGCCCCTGACAGAAACACTTCACACTTTCAAGAAGATTTGAAGTAGTCTGCAAATTATGTCTGAAATTAGCATGAACGCTCACAAAAGTCTAAAACCATTTCTAAACCACATGTGCAGTGCTATGAAATCAAAGTAACATTACATTCCTGCTAGCAATCATACCATAGATATCCTATCCCATAAGAATATATATATTTTGTACAGCTTTGAGGTGTTTACTTGTTAAAGGGGAATGGATAAAAAATACCAACAGTATATTTGCTTGGAATTGTTTGCCATCTGTCTTATCTCATCATACTGCTGTTAAAAAGAGAATTAAATGAGCTCAGTTATTTTATTGCGTTGTTTCTTGAAACAGAAATATAACAGACCACTAAATAAATAAAAAAATTAAAAAGCAAAGGTGAAAATTACACTCATTCTACCTCTAAATATTTCTTACCTGTAAACACTCCAACCCCTTTCTGTGATGGACAGCTTTTTGCCCCACCTTTAACCTTAGCTAGTTCAGGAAAGGTAAGAACAAAACTACCTGTCCTATGAAATGTTGCAGAGGCTACTTTATTTGAAATAATTCAAGCCTTCAAGCCTTAAAAAAGGTCCATTTCAGTGCATTACAGAGATTGTAGGATCTGTTGCCGTTTGCGGGTGACTTAGAGCTGCAGTAAGAGTTAAAGCTTCCGGAACAGAAGTTAGAGCTGCAGTAAGAGGATGAGGTTAACTGGAAGCTCTGTCTCCATGTGCTGTGAGTTAGAGCTGCAGTAAGTGGATGAGGTTAACTGGAAGCTCTGTCTCCATGTGCTGTGAGTTAGAGCTGCAGTAAGAGGATGAGGTTAACTGGAAGCTCTGTCTCCATGTGCTGTGAGTTAGAGCTGCAGTAAGAGGATGAGGTTAACTGGAAGCTCTGTCTCCATGTCCTGTTAGTTAGAGTTGCAGCAAAAGTCTTTGGAGGTGAGAAATTGAAGTGCTTTCTCAGCTACAAGCTGGTATTCTAATTCTTCTTCCTTCTTGTTGCCTCTGTACCTCAAGTTCCCACAGTGTTTTATGAGACAGTATTATATATTGCTGTACCTAACTATCTGTAGAAATTTAAATCCTGCAAAGAAAATTGTTTTTCCCACAGTTTTACTTATCACCAAGGTAATTCTGTAAAATAACTAATCTTAGGTGGACAGTATGAAAATTAGCTGGGTTTATGTCAGAAAATAGTTGATGGCACCTTGAACTGTTGCGCTATTTTCACCAAATCATGTTTTAAAATACATGTGCAATGTCTCTATTCTCTAATAGGATCCAGAGTGGAAGAGCAGGGTCAACTGTACCCAGCTGTCTGTCGATGAAGAGTGACTGGTCAATGACACAACCCATACAATTCAGTGGAGGATTTACAGGTGATCCAAGGTAAGAAAACGGGTGCATATTTACACTTCATTATCATTATGTTTATCTATCAATGGCAACATTCAAGCGTAGGTGGGGTGTGCCATATTATATTCAGGTATATTCAGGTGTATGATAGTGTCCCATTTCACATTCAGGTGTAGGTTAGGAATGCGGTAACAAACTCAGGTGTAGGTGGGGTGCACCACATTACATTCAGGTGTGAGAGCAGCAGTAAGAGGATGAGGTTAACTGGAAGCTCTGTCTCCATGTGCTGTGAGTTAGAGCTGCAGTAAGAGGATGAGGTTAACTGGAAGCTCTGTCTCCATGTGCTGTGAGTTAGAGCTGCTGACAAGGATGAGGTTAAAATGGAAATTATTTCCTCCAAAGTTTCTAATTAAATGAACAACCAAGTTTTTTGTTTAGAAGGAATATGCTCAGTTGATTATGCATTTAATTATTTGGCATTTTTCAACACCATTCACCAAATTGTTTGTAATAACAAATATGCAATGTCTGTTTTGACTTGGGTCCAGCAGGAAAGAGCAGGGTCATCTGTACTCAGCTGTCTTAGAGCTGCAGGAAGAGGATGATGTTAAGACTTTCTCAGGATGGTGGAAATTTACCATCATCTCAGGATGGTTGTAGATGGTTGTTTGTGGTTTAGTGAAAATGTTTTAGCTGTGTCAGGCAGCTTGAATCCAGTGGCATCATACCTCACTCCCTCCTTCAGCATGTTAGATCGATTCAAGTGACCCACACCCTCTGTTTTTGTGAGGCCCTGTTTTGGCTGGCTCAGTTTGAAGCTTGGAGTAGATCTATCGTCAGTAGACCTGTGCTGTGTAGCTTCTAGGTATGAGAACAGCATGCATTTCTGACAGCCAACTAGCTGACGCTGAAGCCAAAACATTACTGACAAATATTTTTTTTATTTTTTATTCTATGATATAGGATAATAAAAAATAAGCCACTTGATCAGCACAGATCACAAGATGAAAACGTCATTCCATTTGGTGTGTACCATATATTCTAGAATTATTAACGGAAGCGCAAACGCCTCAATTAACATGTTTCAAAAGACTACTCTATGTAATGAAACAAGAAGTTTGGTTTTGCAAAATAGCCTTAGCTGTCGACCGACAATCGACGAATCAACAAATTGTTCACATCCCTTGTAGGTTTGTGTCCTTTCTCCAAATACTGAGGGTGTAATTAGAGCCCAGGAGTCTCTGAGCCAAATTTAGCTAGCCACATTGCTAACTTGGTTTGTGTGAGACTTTGCCAAGTACTGCAGAATATGAAGAGAGGTCAAGTATGTGGTCTTTTTGACCATTTACAAAATTACATTTCAAGTATGTTGTCAGTTGTTTTTACCTGATACCGTAAAAATAATAATTGACCAGTTTTGTCAGTGTCACATGTGTCTGTTTCCCCAGACACTGCTGGGATACTTGCTATAAATAGCAACCTTTATCACTCCAGAAGCTCCACTCATAGCTGGAGCTTTGGAGATCTTACTCTTTTCTCCTGACTGCCCCGTTTTAATCAATACCTGCATTTTGAGACACTTCCCTATATTATCAGTTTATTTAAAATGTTCAACACCCCATGCTACAATGACTGGCGGTTCACTTTGGTGGGGCAATGTTAGCACAGCCTAAACAGGTAAAAATATTTTGACTGTAAACCAGTAAAATTATCTGTCTCATTGCTCTGTAGTGCCCTCTACTGGCAAACTGGGGACTAAATTGGAGGAGCCACATGCATAGGCAAAAGGTTCACAGTGTGGGGCTGAGAACATCATTTGAGAAAACACCCTCACTCCCTGTTGGATGAGGCATGGGCAGGAATGAGTTCCTTTAAGAACTCTTAATCATGAAATTGGATTGAGGCATTATGAGCAAAGCCATCAATGTATTTCATGTCTTACACACACCATACATATCCACACAAGCACATTAACACTACTGATGATATTATGGTGGCTCATTTAGACCAAACAATAGAGAACATGGCCAGTATTCTATGCTCTCTACTTTGTTACTCTCTCAAAAATGCTACATGCTAGTTTCATGCTAAATAGTTTCACATTAGTATAATGCTAGTTACCTATTCTAGTTCTGTGCTGTTTATTAGTATACTTGCAGCAGTTGCTAATACATTGCCACAGAGTAGTAAATGTAAGAATAGTGTTTGCTGTTGCCAATGATGAAACCACATAAAACACAAGAACATGGTATAAAGGATCTTGCAGCTATTAGCTTTACTGCTAATCTACCTCTCTTTCATACACTGTAGAGACTAATATAGGGTTAGTATAGGGTAGTAATGCTCAGTTTGTTAGCTCACCACTTAGCTTGGTAGGTGTTTGGTGATAAAGAATGGAAGTCTATCACTCTGTGCAAGTAAGATCCACCCATCCATGGTCTAGGGATGAAACAGGCCTTCCCCTTGTGGAAATCTGTGGGTAAATCTGTAATGATAAACCAGTGAGCTGAACTGGCTGTTGGGTAGCTGAATACTGAGGATACTGCATCATCCCCTTTAACAATTTATTTCATTCTGTTTTAGAGAAAATAAACACATGAAGAAGCTAACATCACCTCCTTTCCCCTGCAGAGTGTACAGCATCATATAATATTTAAGCAGAGTCTGGCTGTAGCCACTCCAGACCTCGGCACTCAGGCCCCTCCTCAGAGAGGCCCTGCTGCATGTGGAGCCCTGCATCGGCTTGCTCAGGGGCAGGTGGCTCTCTCCTGCGCAAACCAGAGAAGGTGTACAACATCTTTCTGGCCCGCAGGGTTCAGTGTTATATCACACAGTAAAACAGGGTGCCATTTTAGGACCATTTGCTCATGGAAAACTGGTTTGTTAGTGTCACTGCTTCCGCCATACACTCCTTAGTTTCCATAAGGCTGGGGAGACCCAGGCTTCTTCAGAGAAGCTTTTTATCAGGAGCTTTGTGCAGAGGGAACAGTTCTCACAGCAGGATATGTACAATGTTCAAGGAATTAAGACAGTACACCATCTTACAATGGGAATGATAAAATTAGCTGATGTGGCTGTTTTCGGATCTGCCCAGAGCATCACCTTTGATGTGTTTACATGAGCAGGTGCCTTCAGTGGACAAAAAGCCAATCCCATTCTGCAACGATTGCCATATGGACAGTTCTTTTATCAAAAAGGCACATAAACATCTCTGTTAGGCGTAACATAACAGCTTCAGCTGCCTTTATCTTAACACAAAGAACAAGCTCTGCCTAAACCACAGGACCAGAATGTCACAGTGTGAAGGTACTAACATAAGCAATATGATCAGCATTATACACAGAATTTTTTCTTCACAATTATGAAACAGCAGTTATCAAACACTTGGGATGTCATTTTGATAACCTTTAACATTAGGGACCCAGACTCTGGTGTTAGGGTGTCTTTTCCCATGCTGTTGAGAGAGCGTGCATCGGTGATGATGTTTCTTGAAAGGTTTAAATCGTGTTATCTAGTGCTTGAAGATACAGTTAAATTAGAGGCATGTGTAATCAAGTCTCATTATAAGGAAGTGCACATTTCTTGAACAATTATCAGCTTTTGTTTTATGCCCCAGAGGCTATTTCATTGGGTAATTATATGGTTTGGTAAGTTTTAACCACAGGTTCACTGTTTGATATAAGTATGAGTGACCCGACCTACCCCCAGACACCCTTGCCCTACAAACACCCCTCCCCCCCGGGTGAGTGTACTTTACAAGACAGAGGTCTAATGATTGAGCTTCTCTAAAACATTTTAATGCACTCTTATGTATTTTTTTCTTAATTCACTGTTTCTTTTTGTCAGATCTCTGATTCCTCACAAACCTCTTTGCAGGATCCAGCAATCAGCAGAGTCCAACTGTCTGGAACAGAAGAGTCCAGAGAGGAGAGAGCAGTGTATGGATGTAAACCCCACAAAAAAGGTGTGATATGTCTTTATCTATGTATTAATCATCATTTGGTTTGGCTTGGAGAATATTCTTTATTCTACCTCTCTTTTCAGGCTCATAACTATTAGAATGACTAACCTCTCACTCTGATATGGTGTAACTCACTCAATTCAAAAGTTCAATTCAAGTTCTCTGCTAAAAACCAGTAATTCTGATGAATCACAATCTCACACAGATTACAGTAATTATGGCGCATGTTTGTTATGGGACTCAAACTCCCAGCAGCACTGGTACTGGCTACGGCAAGAAGTCCACATTGGTAATGTAACAGCCGTTATGGGACTCAAACATCCAGCAGCATTGTTAATGGCTATGGCCTAGACGAGTACTTAGAGATGGCAAAACGCTATCACATACAAGACACACCTTCTACACTCTCTACTAGCAGAGTTTAGAGTTGAAGGGACACACGCACAGGGTGTAGGGTGCAGGGAACACACTCACTGGCTGTAGGATGCAGGGAACACTCTCACATGGTGTAGGGTGCAGGGAACACCCTCACAGGCTGTAGGGTGCAGGGAACACACAGGCTATAAGGTGGAGGGAACACACTCACTGGCTGTAGGATGCAGGGAACACTCTCACTTGGTGTAGGGTGCAGGGAACACACTCACAGGCTGTAGGGTGCAGGGAACACACAGTCTATAAGGTGGAGGGAACACACTCACTGGCTGTAGGATGCAGGGAACACTCTCACATGGTGTAGGGTGGAGGGAACACACAAATAGGGCGTAAGATGCAGGGAACACACTCACAGGGTGTAGGGTGCAGGGAACACACAGGATGTTGGGTGCAGGGAACACACTAATAGGACGTAAGATGCAGAGAACACACTCACTGGGTGTAGGGTGCAGGGAACACACTCACAGGGTGTAGTATGTAAGGAACAAACTCACAGGATGTAGGGTGCAGGGAACACACTAATAGGGCGTAAGATGCAGGGAACACACTCACTGGGTGTAGGGTGCAGGGAACACACTCACAGGGTGTAGGGTGCAGGGAAAACACCTTGTTTGGGGCACAACACAAGAATAAACACAGAGCTGGAATGTGGTTTCAGCCAATCATCCAGGACCAGATTCATCCCTTTAATCAGAAGCATTTTAAATGTGACTTCAGCCTTTGCTGGGGCATAAAAATTCCTGGGACTGAAAAATGGCAAGCTTTTGGGAACCTGAGAATCTGCAGCAGACATGGCGAGCACAGTTTTTTTTTTTCTTGCATAATGATATGCAGCAGTCTATTTATCCAGATTCACAAAACAATTCAATTACTCTCAGGGAAAGCATGATTAATCTGAACTACTGCCTCTACAAAGTCATCAATCAAAAGCAAAAGCTGAACTTCAAAGAACTGGAGTGCATTATCGCACATCGCTTTAGGTGTTTATTTCAGTCACTGTGATACAGCACACCTCATCATGTGTTTGTCAGTCACTCTGATACAGCACACCTCTTCATGTGTTTATTTCAGTCACTCTGATACAGCACACCTCTTCATGTGTTTATTTCAGTCACTCTGACACAGCACACCTCTTCATCTGTTTATCTCAGTCACTCTAATACAGCACACCTCTTCATGTGTTTATTTCAGTCTCTCCAGCGCACTCTGATGAAGTTGAAGAAGGAGGAGCTGAAACAGTTTCACAGCCATCTGAGTCAGTATTACCCAGAATGCTCTGAGAGACAACAGGAGGACCTTGAGGCCCTGCATGTAGTTGAGAAGTTGCTGGAGACCTGTGGCAGTGAGAGATCTCTGAAGATCACACTCCACGTCCTGAGGACCATAAAGCATAAGGATCCTGCAGACTCACTGGAGAGAGATGAGCAGAAGAGTAAGACACTATTTTGTGTAAATCAGTCATTAATATATCAGTATTAGCAACTGCAAACAAGCCACTAAAGAATGAATGTGTTTTTGCTGTGACTATTCCTTAGAAAACCTGGCCCTGAGAGAGGTGTGCAACACACAGGCCCCTTATGTAAGGATATAAATGTTGGAAAAAGCTTATTAATACAGATTTATAAAGCTGTGGCAGAATCAGTTTAGCAGTTTCATGTCTGAAAGAGAAGCCCATAGATCAATGTGCCGATTTGAAGGAGTGATGGTGCATTGGCCAATCAGTACGAAACCAAATTTATGATATTATTACTGTTAATAACCGAATAGAATTGCGTGATCTTAACATATATAGAAAAAGTTCTGAAATTTAATCTAAATGGAGTGGCCCTCAGCACCAGGTTATGAAGCTGCCTATACAGTTTAAAGCAGATATACCTGATTATTTATACTGCTATGATGGGTTTATATGTTTTTATTTATTTATATATATGTGTATATATGTATGTAGAATATATATGTATGTATATGTATATATGTGTATATATATATGTATATGTATATGTTTGTGTATATGCATATACATACATATACATGTATACACATATACATATATACACACACATATATATACACATATATGTGTGTGTATATATGTATATGTGTATACATGTATATGTATGTATATGCATATACACATACATATGTGTATATGTATGTATATATGTGTATATGTATATAAATGTATGTATATGTATTTGTATGTATATATATGTGTGTATATATGTATATATGTGTGTATGTGTGTGTATATATATATGTGTGTGTATATGTATATATGTATATATATATGGATCTAGTACTATCTGTCTGTACATGTTCACTTAATCTCATAGATTCCCTTAATCTCATTTCACGTTGGTAAGACTTTACGCTCTATAGTCCGACTACTCTGGTGTGTCTTCATGAACAAGGCAGAATCTATTTCTGTTCACCGTTTGTGCAGATTGTTTTAGTGATGTGTAACATACTGTGTGACAGACTTGTGTAAAATATTGTGTCAAGGGGAAAAGTTTATAACAAAGTTTTCAACTGATTATTTTTTGACATATAAGTAAATTATCTGTCATATTTCCTCTTCTCAGAAAAACTCACAAGAGCCCAACAGACACTGAAATCTGATCTGAAGAAGAAGTTTGAACACATATTTGAAGGTTTGGTACAGCAGGGCCACCCAACCCTCCTCAATGAGATCTATACAGAGCTCTACATCACAGGGGAGGTGGGGGGGTCAATAATGAACATGAGGTCAGACAGACTGAGGCAGCATCCAAGAGACAAACCACACAGGAGACTGCAATCCTCTGCAATGACATCTTTAAACATTTACCTGGACAGGAGAAACACATCAGAACTGCGCTTACAAAGGGCATTGCTGGCATTGGGAAAACTGTCTCTGTGCAGAAGTTCATTCTGGACTGGGCAGAAGGAAAAGCCAATCAGGATATTAATTTAATCTTCACTCTTCCTTTCCGGGATCTGAATTTAAAGGAGGAGAGAGAATTCAGTCTGATGCAACTTCTCCAGCACTACTTTCCACAGCTGAAAGAGATTGAAAGTGTTGAACATGATGAAGTCAAAGTTGTGTTCATCTTTGATGGTCTGGATGAGTCTCGACTTCCTCTAGATTTCCAGAACAATGAGATCTGCTGTGATGTAGCAGAGTCAGCATCAGTGGATGTGCTGCTGACCAACCTCATTAGGGGGAATCTGCTTCCCTCTGCTCTCCTCTGGATCACCTCCCGACCAGCAGCAGCCAATCAGATCCCTCCTGAGTGTGTCCACCAAGTGACAGAGGTACGAGGGTTCAATGACCCACAGAAGGAGGAGTACTTCAGGAAGAGAATCGGAGATGAGAGCCAGGCCAGCAGAATTATCTCACACATAAAGTCATCCAGGAGTCTCTACATCATGTGTCACATTCCAGTCTTCTGCTGGATCGCTGCTACAGTTCTGGAGACATTGTTGGGTAAAGCAGACAGTGGAGAACTGCCCAGAACTCTGACTGAAATGTACACACACTTCCTGCTCATTCAGACCAATGTGAAGAATCAGAAGTATCATGGCACCAATGAGACAAACCCAAAGAAGATCTCAGCATCAGATGCAGAAATGATCCTGAAACTAGGGAAGCTGGCTTTTCTACAGCTGGAAAAGGGCAATCTGATATTCTATGAAGAGGACTTGAGAGGGAGTGGCATTGATGTCAGTGAAGCTTCAGTGTACTCTGGGGTATGCACAGAAATCTTTAAAGAGGAGTCTGGGTTGCATCAGGAGAAAGTCTACTGCTTTGTGCATCTGAGCATTCAGGAGTTTCTGGCTGCCTTGTTTGTGTTTCATTCATGTGTAAATGAGAACAGAAATGCACTCAGACCAGAAGAGTCAAGACCTAAAACTTACAGAATGCAGCTGTCTGAGTTACACAGGAGTGCAGTGAAGCAGGCCTTACAGAGTAAGAATGGACACCTGGACCTTTTCCTCCGATTCCTCCTGGGCCTCTCACTGGACTCCACTCAGACTCTCTTAGGAGTCATACTGAAGCAGAGAGGAAGCAGATCAAAGCGCATTGAAGAAACAGTCCAGTACATTAAGTGGAAGATCAGTGAAGAGTCTTCAGCAGAGAGGACCATCAATCTGTTCCACTGTCTGAATGAACTGAATGACAACTCTCTCGTGGAGGAAATCCAGACTTCCCTGAGATCAGGAAGACTTTCTGATAAAGAGCTGGAACCACACCAATGCTCAGCTCTGGCCTTTGTGTTACTGATGTCAGAGGAGGTCCTGGATGAGTTTGACTTGAAGATGTACAACACATCAGCAGCAGGTCAGCAGAGACTGGTACCAGTAGTGAGGAACTGCAGGAAGGCCATGTGAGTACTGGTAAATCATTCATAATGCAGATGATAGATACTGATATTTGGATAAACATTTTATAATTGTGAGAGTAAAGTGTGTGAACATAGCTCACCTTTCATGACCAGAAGCCTTTATCTACCTTCAGAAAATTTTAGTTTATATTTCAGAAGATAATATTTTATGTTCCATGTGAGCTCACTGCAGTTCCTGCACAGCGTGGGCATGCTGTGATAGCACACCCCATCCCTGTTGTTCCCCAGTGTGCTGGTGCTGGGGATGTGGCTCACTCTGCCTACTGCAGAGGGGTGGGGTTTGACCTGGCCCAGCCATTTCCTGGCCCCTGTACAAACTCTGCCCTCTTCTTGGACCCTCCTGGTGTCACATTTGGACTAAAGAAAGAATGTTACAGCACTGAGGTCCTATACGGCTTCCTTATAGTGCTGCACAGTGACCAGTTTGTTCTCCATCTCAGACAGGGGCTCAGTGGTGAAATTACTGAGGGACTCTTATCCTTCCCCTCTCTATGGAGGTTCTAGAACCTCTCCAGGGCATTAGCATTTTAAAGCTAACCTCAAAGTGAGGCCTGGAACCTTCACCTCCAAACAGCTCATGCTGGGCATTTTGGTCTCTGTCTGTGGAGGATGGGTGGGGTGTTGTGCCATCCTTATTGTTCTGTCCACTGGCTCTGTCATGGGAAATTTGATCTGCCTGGGAAATTTGATCTGGCCTGACACAATATTGGGTTCTGAACAGCTGATATAGCATCCCTATTGAAAAACAAATAAGTCAAAGGCAAATACCTATTTTACAAGGGGGCATGCTTTGTCAGTGTTAGTGATTAAAGTCATTGGTGAAATTATAGTGGCAAGCAAATGATGGTGGTTAACCTTAAGATTCAACCTGGTGGGCATACAAATTCATGAGTCAAATTACTGGTCACTCCAGAATGCTGGCCAGGGTGCATATTTACTTACACACAAACATTAAATGCAGCGATCTGACCAGCTTTCCTGTGGTCATCTTTATTACAAAAGCCAAGTAGTCCAGTATGACAGTGAAAAGAATTATTCTGTCCATTGAAAATACATTGTGATCCAGTGGTGTTCACTAGCTAGCATTTTAAAATTATTTCTGTCTGCATTTCCAATTGGTTTTTTTAATGTTTTTTATCTTGACATTGAAAGACAGATACTGTTTTCCTTCGTTATCAGCTACTGGTTATCTTCACATGTGTATTTAAGGTACCTTTATGTGCTGTAGGTTTGATCTTTGAAAAATGAAACTAGCTAGCGATAATGCACGCCAGGCATCGCTGTCAGGCACAACTTCGTAACTTGTCACACAGTCATATTAGACATCAGCTTCAGTGTAGTTACCATCCATCATCTTCAATATGTCCTCATTAATAGTAAAAATCTCAAAGCTGCACTAAAATGATTTAACTCTGCTCTCTTTGTGAGGTAGCGTAAATTCCTCTGAGGTATGGTCTTGCAAAACTGACAGTGATTTTATTTCCTAACGTTCTAAACGTTAGATCATCCCTGCGTTGTTATAGCAACGGATGCTGTGTCCACTGTTCAGAACCCATTGCTGTGTCAGGTTGGATCAAATTTCCTGGATGGATCTAATTTCGCATGACAGCTACTCTTGTCCGCTGGATGTCCGTTGCTCCTTGCGGCTCTTTCGGCAATGGTTGTGGAGTTGGACCTGGTGGCGATGCCATCTTCCTCCCCAGTTCCTCATGAGATGAACAGTGTTTATATCTGCAGGAGACTCAAGAACAATCCAAACACAGCTTGCAAAACCAGCATTACAAGATTACTACATCTTTCACCACTTGGAGAAAGCAAAGGGTCTTTGCTGTTCTGGCTAAAAGGACACTTAATCTAAAACTGTGACTCACAGTAGAGATAATGTTGGTATATTCTGTTATGCAGTCCTGTCTTTAAATACAATTGCATCGTGTGAAGCTGTTCTCTACACACAGAATGTATCTGATGCCCAGTCATTTGATTGAGCTAGGAACTCACTCACCACTTTCCTAACAGTTAGCTGATGACATGCTCATGTACTTGACCTATGTTTAGACACCACCACGGTGCTGCTCACTCTCTCAGAAGCATATTGGTTCTTTGGAGTTTCAGAAATGATTGCTCTGGGAAACTAAAAATCCCACAGTTATGGAATTACACATTTTACAAAATTGTTTTAAAAATTAGTTTTTTATTACTTGTGAATTAGTGGATAGTGTTCATGAGTGAGGGTTAAAGCCCAGAGTTAGCCTGAAAAAGACTGTGGAAAAGGTAGCTGGGCCATTAGCCCCAAATTCTGACAGAAGTGAATAGAATATAAGGGGCTATTTGGGTCAGAACCACAGTTATAGAACTGTCAGACTTGAGCAGGACATCTTATTCTCAGGTGTGAAGTGCTGCAGTTGGAGAGTGTAGCACAGACATCTTCCTCAGAGCATTGTAGATCTTACAATCCTCAATATCACTCTTTATCAGTGAGCACTATCAATACTACATTTAAAATATTAAGTGTTTAATATTAACACATCACCTCTTTCTTTCAGACTCAGCAACTGTGGTCTTACAGAGGAGTCCTGTGAAATTGTGGCCTCAGCTCTCCAGTCATCAAACTCACCCCTGAGAGAGCTGGACCTCAGCTACAATAACCTGGGAGATTCAGGAGTGAAGCTGCTCTGTGCTGGACTGAAGAGTCCAAACTGTAAACTACAGACACTGGACCTCAGCTACAATAACCTGGCAGATTCAGGAGTGAAGCTGCTCTGTGCTGGACTGAAGAGTCCAAACTGTAAACTACAGACACTGGGGTGAGTAGTGCTGTGTAATTTGTGACTTTTAGTAAATAGTAAGTGATTATGGCTCCATACAGTGAAATGTTAAACAACTCCTTCTCTCAATCAAACTTCTCCTCTCTCCTGCCTTCCTTCCTTTGTCCACATTGGTCCCATCCCTCTCTTCTTTCTCCTCTACCACAGGAATTTAAAGCAGGATAAAACCCCATGAGTCTTAGGGTTGCCAGCTGTGTGGTCCCTAATCAGAATTATCTTGTGTTGAAGTTGAGTGTGAAAGTGGGATTATGTGTGTGTTCTATCCATAGACTAGTATCGAGACAGCAACATGCATTTAATGGTTATTTACCCTGCTCCCTTCTTTCATGGTCCCTTGCCATGTATCCAGACATGACCTGAGAGGGACAAAAGGACTCCACCCCCTTGCAAATACCCCTGAATCAGTGACCAAAGAGGCAGCAGGCTTTGCAAGCATGGCAAGGAGCAGAGCGTTACTCAGAAACTAAAACGAAACACTTATGACAGCCAAAATGGATGTACATTTGGGGTTACCAGTTAAAAGCGGAATTGGGCGTGGTACGACCCTCTTTGTTGTTGGTAAGCCCTAAGATGCCCCCAAATGTAGAATCCTTTTTTAAACATGCCCAACCACCTGTCTCTCTCCATCTGGCTCCTTCCCCCCTTTGGAGCATGTGTGCGTGTGTTCTTGCATGTGAGGGAGCGAGCGAGTGAACAGGTTTACTTAAACTGTCCTGGAGTTACTCGTTAGAACACCTGCAGAGCCTGCAGTATGCAGGTAGGAGATAGTTTGTCGGACGTGGCGCACCCTTTTCTTGGTGATTGCATCAGCACTGAAGCTCTCATAATTTGCAGAGCTTTGCATTGGGAGAGGGAGATTAGATCCTGATTAGTAGTTATTCTATCATTCCCTGATGAGTATTTTTGTGAATTTTCCCATTTTCTGAGCAATCAATAATTAATTTTAACAACATTCTCCAGGCTCATATTTCAAACACACATCATTTCAAGGTGCTTTATTGGCATGACATGGGCTGTGTTGCCACAGCAAATGGTACAGTTAACACAGTAACAGAACAATTAACACAATTAATAATGGGGAAAAAGGAACAAACATGAATGCATACAATGAATGACTATTAACTAACATTTATACATTTATTATATTCCTGCACTGGTGACAGGTTGCTACATATAGAGCAGTCAGGGAGGCTGTGTGTCCCTCACCCAGTAAGATTGGTAACTGTCTTTCCCCTGGGAGTGTTTCAATATTTGGATATAATCTTCTACATTTTTCAAAGAAGTCTTTGTGAATTTTTGTGTAATTTGTGCAGTATAGGAGGAAGTGTAGCTCTGTCTCAGCCTCACCTGTCTCACAGTGATCACATATCCTCTCCCCTTTGGGGCGCCAGGGTTGCTTATATCTGCCTGTTTCAATGGCCAGGCTGTGATCACTTAGTTTGTATTTGGTTTGGATCTGTCTGTGCTTCATATCTCTGACAAAGCAGAGATATTCTGCCAGTTTGTAATTTCTGCTTAACATAGTGAAGCAATTTAATTTGTTTTGCGGTTTTGTCATTTTCTTCCAATGTTCCAAATAAGAATATTTTATTAGATTTTTTAATTGGCTAATTTTAATTGAAGCAGTGCTGGTCTGAAACATGTTAATATTGTTAGTTGTTATTTGGTTTGTTAGTTTAATGGCCAGCTGACTGAGAGGACTTCTATTGGGGCTTAGCTCTTGGGATAGGAAGGCCTTATATTGGAGGAAATTTGGTTCACTTGTTTTTAGATAAATCCATAACTTTAATGCTAGTTTCTGAAAGTCAATAATCAAAGGGTAACACCTTAATTCTGCCCTGCATGCATTGTTTGGTGTGTTTTGGACCTGGAGTATATTTTTGTAAAATTCAGCATGCAGGATTTCCACTGGGTTTTTGTCCCATTGTGAGTAGTCTGGTTGGCTCAGTGTACCCCATACCTCACAGCACAATTGACTGTAAGATGCTGTCAGTTATTTTTAACTGACAGTTTTTTTTTATAGGTAATTTAATATTGTAAAATGTTCCTTTTTATGGCATAGAATGCTCTATTGGCTTTGTTTTATAGTACATTCACCGCCAAGTTAAAGCTTCCTAATGCATTGATGTTCAGACCAAGGTATGTGTAATTTGTGGTATGTTCCAATCCTGTGTTGCAGAAGGTGAAACTGTATCTTCTTTTCTGAGACCTGGCCTTTTTCTAGAATATCATTATTTTGGTCTTTTTTAAGTTTACTGCCACGGCCCAGGACTGGCAGAATTTTTCTAAGATGGCCAGGGTCTGCTGTAAGCCCTTGTTCTGTGGGCGACACAGAACCAGCTCATCTGCATATAATAAAAATGCAGAATGTTCCAACATTGTGGCCAGTGTGTGAATGTAAATGTTAAATAACGGACTCAAGCTGTAACACTGTCTCACCTCACAACCCTGAGTGAAGAATTCTGTTCTTTGACTGAAAATTTTCACTGCATATTTGTTTTCTAAATACATTGATTTAATGATGTCGTACACTTTACCCCCAATACCTACCAACTTCCCCAGATTACTGCTTACACAGATGCCTCGGTAATTATTGGAGCCTAATTTATCTCCACTCTTATGAATTGGGGATATAAGTCCTTGGTTCCAGGTGTTAGGGAAACAGCCAGTACTTAGTGATAGACTTCAGTAGGGCCTCTTGTATTAACTGGTTACTATATTTCAGCATCTCATTATTTATGTTGTCAAAACTTCAAGACCTTCTTGGTTTTCGTGTTCTGAGATGCTCAGTTAATTCCTGCATTGTGATTGGTGTGTCAGTTGGGTTTTGACCTTTGTTTTTTAGTTTGGATCTTTGATCGATTCTTCAAGTAATGTGAGTGTTTGTTTCATTTCAATTTGTTGTTTTGTTAATTTTCTTTTGTGCAATGTCAAAATGCCAGTTTTAAAAACATTGTTACCAAACTGAGCCATTTTTTGAAGTTAATCTAAGTTTTTGTGCCAAACTGAAATTATTCCACATTTCCCAGAATTAATTTTGATCAATTGATTTTTCAATGTCTATGAGAGTTTTTTTTTCACAGTTCCCCCCACCATAAATCAGGGTTTTTGGGCTGGTGACATTTTTGATGAGTTTCCATAACTTTTTCCGAATTAAGTTATATTCATCGTCAAACCATTCTCTTAATATTTGTTGTTTGGGTTACAATTCTTGTGTAGTTTCAGGTTTGATATTTTCTGGCTGCTTCATGAAATATGTCCTCAATATGTTTAACAGCCAGATTTAGGCCTGATTTGTTAGATTTGTACTGTGTGTTAAAAAAGTTATTTGTAAAGTTAGTGATTTCAGGTGAGTTAAGAGCTTTGCCGAATTCTTTTTCGCTGTTTGGAGCCCATCTGTATGTGTGTTTTAGATCGTGCAGCTTACTGGGCTGTGTCTGTATGTTGTCTGGCTCATTTGTTCTATTTATATATAAAATGATTTCACTGTGGTCTGATAGGGAGGTTTGTTGCCTGACAGTAAATGGCAACCAGGGCAAAAACACAATCCAAAGATGTAGTCAGGGAAAACAGGCAAAGTAGAAACCAGTAGAGATGGGCGAAATGAGACGGGGCTCCGAAGCTGCGTCGAATCATTCGAAGCAGCTGTGTTTCGGCACACTGCTCCGGAGCCCCAACCGAAGCACGCGCTTAACGTCATCACGTTTCCTACTTGACGTAACGGACAAGTTCAGATGTGGAGCGTTTCCGACAGTTCACAGCGTCAGGAGAAAAGTTATGTTCTGTGTTTCATCAAAGACTCATTATTGTCAATGTTTATTTCTTGTCTTTCATGTTTGATGCAGTTTTCTCTTGTTTCGTAAATACCCTAGTGAGTATTGAAAATGTGAATAAAATCACGAGAATAAAATCCCGAAAATTATGTGTGGAGTTGGTGTTTAAATGTTACAGGCTATCAAACTGTCAAGCACACGCTGTCTGGAGTTCATAACCTTAATAATATTCAAAGGCTTCTGATGTAATTTGAAACATAGGCTACCATCTGAATAACTGCAAATGTTCGCCTTCCTGAAGATTGAATTCGTTGTTAGTTTTTTTTTTTTTTTTTTTTTTGCACATTAATGGACCTCTCAAAGAAATTGAGTGAAATATCCCATAGAAGGCTAAACCCCAGCTAACAGTTTTTGGTTGTCAGAACATGGTCAGAACCTTAAATAAAATATTCCTAGAAACTTTGACCTATTTTCTTAATGTTCCTTGCACGTTATTTACCTGGAATGTTTCCTTGTGGCCGTAACATAACTTGTTCCGAACCATGTGGAATGTTAGAATGTTAAAGAAGAACTTTGATCACCGCTATGGATAGTTTTTCCTTTAATCTTTTCTTTGCCACCTTTCTATGTTGTCTGCAACGGAATTCCAAGCTCCTGTGGTATTCCTGGAGCGTCAAAAATATCACAGGAGAGGTGCTAAACACCACATCTATGAACGCGCTTCTCGTTTATGATGGAGTAATAGTTATTAATCAACATATGTACGGAATTCCACATCAAAGTTTGAAAAATAGGGCGGATTTTGTTAGTTCGTTTCAGGTTACGCATAAATTAACACACAGTTTTAGGAATAAATTGATAAATGAGGTCCAATGTGTCCAACAAGTCGGAAGCCAAGACAGAAATTACTATATGCTATTCTTCAACTAGTATTACAATATCTATCGCAGTGACGTTCACAAATGTGTGTGTGTGTGTCTTATTGCAGGCTACTTGTAATGACATTTTGCCTATGTCCCCAACACAAGTGTTTCGAAACAATTCATTGTTCCCATGAGTCAGGGGGCAAAGTGTTCAGTAGCTGTCTAGATTGTTCCGAAATATCAGCTGTGTCAGTGTTTCAAGACATTCCTAATTGTTTCAGTGTGAATTAACGGTGCAGTGTTTCCAAACAGTTTTAATTGTTTCAAAGTGTGGGATGAAGCTGCAGTTTTTCGAAACGCCTTAATTGTTCCTCAGAGTCAGCTGCATTTGTGTTTGGAGACAGTCCTAATTGTTTCAAAGCCTCAATTAACGGTGCAGTGTTCCGAAGCATTTTTAATTGTTTCAAAGCTGCTGATGACGTGGCAGTGTTTCGAGACAGTCCTAATTATTTCAAAGCTTCAATTAACGGAACAGTGTTCCGAAGCAGTTTTATTTGTTTCAAAGCTGCTGATGATGTGCAGTGTTTCGAGACAGTCCTAATTGTTTCAAAGCCTCAATTAAAGGTGCAATTTTTAGACAAAGTCTTAATTGTTCCAAAATGTCAATTAACAGTGCAGAGTTTCCAGACAGTCCTACTAATTGTTTCAAACCATCAGTTAACGGTGCAGTTTTTGGAAGCAGTCTTAATTGTTCTGAGGCACCAGCTATGCTAAGGTTTCGACACAATCTGAGCCTTTCCAATGCATCAGCGTTGTCAATTGGTTTAATGCATTTTCCCCCATGCTGTGATTATCCGTCAAAATAGTCTGATGGCTAAAGCTCTGGGTTTCTGTTTGTGACCTTTCTCAATGTTCTACTTTCCCGAATCCGAACTACAGTGTCTTTTCGCTGTTATCAATAGGATGTAATATTTAATTTATTTATGACATTCATCACCCCTAGATGTCACTATCATTGGTGTTCCGAAACAGTAGTTTCCAAACCATTTAATTAGCTTCTATTAATTGAAGTTTATCCATGTAGTATAAGTTGTAATTGCCATAGCCATTGCATGTAAATTAGGCTATACTCCTGACAGTGAGTGCTTGCTAGTTTTGATAGTGTCTGTAACATGTAACACCAGCTCCACACATGGTTTTTGTGATTTTATTAACCTTTTTCTGTCTTCACTGAGGAACTGAACTTATAAAACGAGAGAAAACAACAAACATGATAGGCAAGATTTAAACATGGTTATTACTGTGTCACTGCTTTACAACATAACATAATTAACTTCTTACAATTAAGACTGTCTGGAAACACTGCCACCTCATCTGACACTTTGAAACAATTAAAACTGCTTCGGAACCTGCTCCGTTAATTGAGGCTTTGAAACAATTAGGACTGTGTCGAAACACTGCCACGTCATCAGCAGCTTTGAAACAATTAGGACTGTGTCCAAAAAAAAGTGACACTTTGAAACAATTAGGACTGTGTCTAACAGCTGCACCGTTAATTGAGGCTTTGAAACAATTAGGACTGTGTCGAAACGTCATGTGACACTTTGAAACAATTAGGACTGTGTCTAACAGCTGCACCGTTCATTGAGGCTTTGAAACAATTAGGACTGTGTCGAAACACTGCCACATCATCAGCAGCTTTGAAACAATTAGGACTGTGTCGAAATGTCATGTGACACTTTGAAACAATTAGGACTGTGTCTAACAGCTGCACCGTTAATTGAGGCTTTGAAACAATTAGGACTGTGTCGAAACACTGCCACGTCATCAGCAGCTTTGAAACAATTAAAACTGCTTCGGAACGCTGCACTCTTAGGAACAATTAAGACGTTTCAAAAGACTGCCAGGTCATCTGACACTTAAACAATTAAAACGGTTTCAAAACACTGCACAGTTAATTCAGGCTTTGATACAATTAAGACTGTTTCCAAACACTGCCACGTTATCGGACACTTATGTTATGTTGTAAACAATTAAGACTGTGTTAAAACGTTACCACAGCTGACACTTAGGAACAATCAAGACTGTTTCCAAACGCTTTGGCCGCTGACTCTTAGGAACAAGGAACTGTTTCGAAACACTTGTGATGGGGACATCTGCTGCTGACATAAATGTATGTCATAACAAGTAATCTGCAATAAGTCTGCATTGAAGAATTGGACATATGTAACGATATATCAGGATATAAAATAGTTCAAGCGTCTTGTAGTTGCATAATCTCACGTGCATATATTTTACGACCCTCTTAAAAACAGATGATCCTCAATGGTCGAGCAAATATGACACATAACCTATGTTATGTCACTAATATAGCTTCCTCCTGCAAGTTACATGCTGCATAACAACCAGAAAATTATGAATGTATGTGGCCAACTTTAAAATACCATTTCAAAGTCGTTGCTATTTAATAAAACGTATTATAGTGACATCTGGGGAAGTATATTATACTGGTTAATAACTCTAAACTAATATCCACTTCTTCAAAGCAGACTTATTGCAGGCTTAGAGTCAGCTACCAGAGCATTTGGAAACAGTCTTGATTGTTCGTAAGAGTGAGCTATGTCAGTGTTCAAACAGTTCTAATTTTTCAAAGCATCAAATGGCGTGGCAGTGTTTCAAGGCACTTTTAATTGTTTTGAAGCTTCAGA
Source organism: Albula goreensis (assembly GCA_022829145.1). NCBI lineage: Eukaryota > Metazoa > Chordata > Actinopteri > Albuliformes > Albulidae > Albula > Albula goreensis. Next base: position 57,281 of record CM040755.1, on the reverse strand, counting down.
TGACTTTCCAGTGTTTAATTGTTCCAAAGCGCCAGATAATGTTTCGAAATGATCTAAGTCAGTACAATGCATTAGCATTGTCAATTGTTTCAATCACTTGTCCCTCTTTTATAGGTAAGCAGTTCATGTAGTGTAATGGTTAACACTCTGAGCTGCTGTTTGTGAGGAAAAGCGAAGTTGCATTGTTCGAATCTGAACAAGCCTATCAACTTTTATCGCATAATACTTCTACAGCGGGCTATATCTTGTGAATGCGTGTGTATGGAGTAACTAAATAAAATATGATCCACCTAACCTACTGAGAGAAAGCCTACAGGCTGGTTTTAAAGTTTCTCTTGAGGGAATAATACGTTCACTGATTTGTGTAGGCTACCAGCAAATGTTATCACAAGTGCTTTGAAAAAAGTACGTACAACTATTGTGACACATCAACTAAATGAGTCAAAGCCTTGAATAGACAGATTCTTCGGTTTTCTCTTTCGCTTCTCAGGGAAAGCTTATTCGGTCGCTATTATTCGCATGCTCTGCATTCTGAAATAAAGAGATTGACAAAGAAATTATGACAGATCCTTTTAATTGGTAATTCATTCTTGCGTTTGGAAAATGATCATGATGATCATTGATGAACACATGGTTTAACTTAGCTTACTCAAGTAGTCTAAATGTTTCGATGTATGGTTTGATGTAGCTAAACACTGACTTCGTCATTAGTTCAGAACATTTCACACAGATAACAACATCACAGCCTATGTTTCTCCTATCTGCATATTCAAGTAAGAAAAAGCGTAGTAAAGAGACTATTTATTTAGAAAATACATGTGGAAAGTGTAACTTCAAACAGCTACCCAGCCAGATTCGAACTTGCGAAGTGACGACAGACAGCCACGGGCTCTTCTCAAAGAACCATAGGAAACTTCGGTTGTAGGGCTGTATTATGCGTATTTGATCATGGTGACGTAATACCCATCTGGGTGAAGCGTCGGAGCATCGATACGTTTTCGAAGCAATTGCTTCAATTGTGTCAATTGTTTCAAAAGCCTCGGTTTCGCCATCACTAGAAACCAGCAGACACAGCAAACAAGGCAAGAACACAATCCAAAAACAGAAAACGGGTAAACGGGCAGGAATAAAAAAAAAAAAAAAAAAAAAAAAAAACCAGGCAGACAGAACAGGAACAAAAGGCTCATAGCATAACTGATCAAACAAAACAGAGACGGACTCGCACAGAACAAAGAAAACACAGGGTTTAAATACACAGACTAACGAGCAAACACACAGGTGAACAACAGGGCAGGTGAAACAAATGAGTAATCAACTGGGCAGGGAACAAGGTGGGCGGGGCAGACACAGGGGAATGAAAACAAAAGCACATGGACAGGGAAACAGAAAAACCAAAACAACCAAGATCAAGTGGTCATCCTGACAGTGGTGTCTCTCAGGTCTCTCTTGGAGGGTGTAGTTTGATTAGGGGGTGTAGTGTGTGTAGGGATTTGCTATAGTATTCCTCGCACAGGGCACTAAAAGTGTAAGGAATTATCTAAACCTCACGTGTGGCACCAGTTACGTTAGACTTTATTATTATATTCCCCACAACAGAGGGCATCACTTACGTGGTGGAAATTCTATAACATATTCTACGAATAATGGTGTAACTACAGTTAATCAGTCTCATATATCAGTCTCATTATATGGCTGTAAATACGTAATTCCAACTAATGATTGAATTAATAATTATAATCAAAATTACAATATCAATAACTAATAATCAAATCACAACACTATTTTGTTCAGTTATAACTGAATTAATAACGTTAATGATTGATCAAAGGTGAAGGCATTTGGAGTTTTTCGGAGTTGCAGAGGTTGGCAAACATTCAACATATATGCAATATTAATAAACACACAACCTTGGAATATGACAAAGTTTATTGAAAAAATGTACTAAACAGCAAAACACGATTTATTACAATGTAACAATAAACGATGCGTGTGTGTGTGAGTGTGTGTGTGTGCATATGGTGCAGGAATGTATAGGACGTTGGCGTGTGTAGTTGTAGGAATGTTCTCCTATGTATGGGGGGTTGCACAGCCTTGGGTGTGTTCGCGATGCACACGTGTTCATGGAAAACAAAAGGAAAGATGCTGGGAGGTTAGTAGCTAAATAGATCACATGCAAAACCTAGTTTGAGTAAGATATTTGCTTACTAATGCTGCGCGGCGCTTGGCAACGTAAAACTGAACACATGCATAAAACTCATCAGGGCCTGGCGTGCACACCGCATGCCAAGGAACTCTGTCCCTCATCTGCCTTGTGTGCAAGAACTCTCTCAGTTAAACAGGCCCGCTCAACACAGCCTAAAAGGTAGCTTCGAACCCCGGTGGTCAGCTACAGGGAGAAGAGATGCACAGTCACGAGGCCACGAGATGAGTGGAACCCTGCCGCGGAGAGCCAGCAAACCGGAATGAGTAGCAGCCGGTACATATGGTTATATTCATACCTAAATGTAATTAACTGTGTTAATTACATTTAGGTATGAATATAACCATATGTACCGCGCTGCTGCATTCCGGGGTTTGCTGCGTGGCTCTCCGTGGCAGGGTTCGAAGCTACCTTTTAGGCTGTGTTGAGCGGGCCTGTTTAACTGAGAGAGTTAAACAGGCCCGCTCTGAACTGATCTACGTTTTATGGCTTTACGCTGTAGGTTAGTTATCTTTGGAATTTGGCTGTGGAACTTTGGGAAACGTAGTTCAGTAGTCCCTACATGTAATTGGAGAGTTTAGTGTGATTAGGGGGTTTAGTGTGATTGGAGGGTGTAGTGTGAGTGATGTTTCTTTGGGAAGGAACTGGTCTGTTTTTCCTGGAGGGGGGTGGGTGCAGCCTGCCTGGGGGAGGGGGTGGGCATGACTGTTTTAGGGGAAGGGGGTATTATGTTATGAGGGGGTTGTAGGGCCTTGTGAAGCTGTGGGTGGTGCCAGGGCTTGCTGTATTCTGGGCTCTGCTTGTTTCACGTCCAGGTCTTGAGGAGGGGCATTCTGTTGTGTTTCCTCTCTGGTCCTGGCTAACTCCCTGTGTAGCTGCTTGTTTTCCTCCTTCAGTGAGCTCACTTCTTCCTGCAGCGGTCTCAGTGCAGCTGTGTGCTCCTGTCTGAGCTGGTGGGGCTCCTCTTTCAGCTGCTCTGTCTGGCCTTGCTCTGTAGCACTGGTCCTGCTGCTCTCCCTGAATTGCGTAAACTCCAGCTCCATCAGGGACAGGCTCTCTCTCAGCTGCACCAGGCCGTGTGTGGGTCTGGGGGAGCAGGAGGGCTGGGGGGAGTCAGTACTCTGCTGGCTGGACCTGTGTCTGGGGTGCTGGGGACCAACAGGCTTGGAAGATTATATGTTATTGTTTTATCTGGAGGAGCTGTGATTTTAACCTTTTCTTTTAATTTGGGGAATCATTTTTCCAGATCAAGAAGAATTTCTTCATTCCCTTGTATTAGGACAGTACCATTGTGGTAAATGTTAATGGTAAACAGTCTGAGTCCTCCTCTTCATCTATATTCAGCTGTCAGCCTTTTGGAATCTCATTCTTTTTAATCTTTTTGAATTCCGCACATATTGTGGTACGCCAGGTTTCTGTCTTTGTAGTGTAGAAACTTTGTAATTACTTTTTTGCCTCCTGCTGTTGCATAGTCAACAATTAGTGTCTCTGGACAGTCTTATATGATTTTTTTTAAAAAAATAATTCCCTGGCTTAAGCACTCCTGGTACTCTCTGGGTAGATAATCTTGAAGGTGTTCTGCCCTGTCTGCTGCAGCACTCTGTTTGGCCTGGCCTAAATTGTTACTTCTAGCCATTTTTTTACTAGCCTGTGCTGAGCTGGCCTGTCAATCAAGCTGCTTTCCAACTGTCAATTTTAAGTGTCACTTTTTACAGCTGGGACACGTAGCTAGGTGGCTAATGGTAATGCTACATACTTTAATTCAGAGATGTAATGTAGTTTTTCCCCCTTCAGTTTTATTTTGTCCTCTATCTTTTGTCCTTTTTTATAATAGTGGTTTGCCTTTCTTATTTTATCCCTTTAAATTTGTAAAGGCTTACCTTTCTTCTATTTCTTTTTGTGTTCTCTTTTTTAATAAATGTCCAAATTCCTTTTTCTTGTTGTGTGTTAATTTGCCTTCTTATTTTCAATCCTTTCTGTCCTTTCTTGTCTATTTGGTATTTTTTGTTGTTGTAATCCTTTCTCTTTTTTCCCCTATTCCTGTCCCTTTACTGTTGGTGATTTAGCTCAGCATTTCCAAAGAATTTCCATTTGCTTACTTAAATATAAAAAAGAATAAAAATGACCTTATAAATAACTGAACTCACGGATTGTCATGAGTATGTAATATTAGTTTTGTATCTGTGTTTAATTTGTAGTTTATTTTGTTTAATCCATTCTAAAGATGTTGATGTTTTTTTTTTTTATCAGGAGCTCATCTTTACGTGATGCACCCTACATTCAGAACAAATGTTATGCATTGCCTTTGAGTTTTATATCAATGGAAGTTTTCTTTGTCACATCAGAGAGGCTGAACATATTAGCAAGGCAACCGTTACTCTTACTGTTACTCTTCTGCACTGTTAAGATAATATGTGATGCAGCCCACATCATTACAAATGCTGAATCCAAGTGGCCAGGCTCTGTCCATGACTCAGCTTCAATTTTTAAAAAATTATGATGATTATAGGACAGTTTGATGATGTCCTACTTGAGTTCCCCTACCTGCCCTCTCTGATGACCCCTGACCCTGAGCCTTGTCTATATGTTATCATATTCTCTTTGTTATACAGTCAACTCCGGAATTATTGACACCCCTGACTGGAAATTCAGTAAAAATCCAATAAAATAAAAAAAATAAATAATAAAATTATTGAGATCAACTCAAAATGCATAGATGTGAAAAACATGTTCCTATTATTCCAAAATCATACATTTATTTAATAAATAAACAAATTCATCAAAAAGAAGGATTCATAATTATTGGGTCTTATACTGTTTGACAAGGTTAAGGCACACATGTGGATGGATTTTGGACCATTCTTCTTTGCAGATCCTATCAAGATTATTGACATTCTTGGGTTTGTGCTTATCACCTGCCCTCTTCAGTTTAGCCCACAGAATTTCCATCGGATTGAGGTCTGGTGACTGAGATGGCCATTGCAGAACATTGATTTTGTTGTCCCAGAAATATTTCTTTGTGGATTTGGAGGTGTGCTTTGGGTCATTGTCTGATCTGCTCCTAAAGTGTAATCTTTTGTTGCCATTAGGGGACAGGGAGGGAATTTTCCACTTTTTTTCCCTCCGTAGCTCTTCAGCAAACGCTGCTAATTCAGCGCATAGTCGAGCTGACGGGAGGTTTTTCTGTGGTTTTTCGCCCTCTCAGGAGCAAATATTTAAATCTTTAAATAGCAAATCTTTAAGGGACATACTCTAGCTCACTAGTCGGGTAGTTAGTCGGGAAGTTAGTTAGCCAGCCAGTTCACTTGTTTACTTTGTTTTTACCGTTCTCCAGTGTTTGCTTTAAGGATATCCTGATTCTGGTTGTGTTAGAGTGTCTGCTTTTGCTTAGCTGCTAGCGTATTTTTGTTGTATCTTGTATCTAGACTCTGGCTTTTCCTGTGTTTGGTTTCTGCCTCTGGCTGCTCTGAGCCACCTCGGTGCTCTTAGCACTTTTTTAGCCAGTAATTCTGTCTCGGCAGTAAATCTTTGTTTAGGGAACGCGCGTTTTGTTAGGGGAGAAAATGTGGCCAAAACTGCGAGAGTTGCCGGATGATCGGAATTCTGGAGGGAGACCTTGAGGATGAGTTCATCTGCGACTGTTGCCGACTAGTTGAGCACTTATAGAGCAAGATTCTTGATCTTGAGGCCCAACTAGCTGGACTGTTTACTACACCCTATAGGGAGATAGTGCGCTCACCAAAGCCGGGTAGGGAAGAAGAAACAGACCAGACAGGGTGAGAGAGCTGGGTTACAGTAAGCGTAGAAAGGGGCGCAAAATCCCAAGAGGGGTGGCATCTCCGGAGATTGCGGTGACCAACCGCTTCATGCCACTGTATGACGAGTTGGCCCGCGATCCTGTGAGTGGGAGGACTGAAGAGCCCCAGGGCACCCAGGAGGCCTCATCCTCCAAGAAAAGGGAGTTAGTGATAGTGGGGGACTCAATCATTAGAGGGGTAGATAGCATAGTGTGTTCGCACGACAAGGAGTCTCGTATGGTCTGTTGCCTAACTGGTGCCTAGGTTGGAGACCTCCTGGAGCGTACGGACAAGCTCCTGGCCAGAGCGGGGGAAGATCCAGTGGTTATGGTCCATGTTGGGGCCAATGACATAGGAAAGGGAAGATCTGAGGTTCTGCAGGATAAATTTATCGAGCTAGCGGGGAAGATTAGGAGCAGAACCTCCACGGTAGTTTTCTCTGGAATTCTACTGGTACCATGTGCAAGCAAAGGGAAGCAAACCTTTATATGGAGGTTTAACACATGGCTACAAACCTGGTGCAGGAAAGAGGGGTACAGGTTTATGGGGCACTGGGACTCCTTTTGGAACAGGGGTGACCTCTACAAGCGGGACGGGTTACACCTGAACCGGAGGGGTACAGCTGCATTGGGCCAGCGTATGCTTAGGGTAGCAGAGAGGTATTTAAACTAGGGCCTGGGGGGGCAGGGAGGTTATACAGTGAGATGGGTAGGGATAGACAAACAGCTGGAATAGAACACACCAAGGCTAATTATTTTATTGGTAGTGAGGGAACCATGATTGCAAATCAGTTACAGCAGCACTGTCATAGAGGTGGTTTTGGGCAGCTGGAGGTGGAGAGGAGGGATGGGAAATGCGCACACAGTACCCTGAAATTTCTCTGTTTAAATGCTAGAAGCATAAAAAATAAAATTTTGGATCTAGAAGCGGTTATGAGTAATAGTAACTATGATATTGTTTGGATCACAGAGATTTGGCTTGGTGCAGGGGATGGGGATGAGTATAACATAAAGGGATACAAGGTGCTTAGAAAAGATAGAACCAATCGAAGAGGAGGGGGCATAGCTCTGTATGTAAAGGATTATCTAAATATCCAGGAAATTCCAGGTATGGAGCCCCTTGGTGTTAGTGAAGACATATGGATTAAAATACAGAGGGAAAATGAAAAGGGTCTGAATGTCGAAGTATGTTATAGGTCAGCAGCCTCTGACAGCAGTGTCAACAGGATGATCTTTGATAACATTACACTGGCATGTCAGGAGGGTGAGACAATAGTAATGGGGGACTTCAATTACCCCTCAATTAATTGGGAAACTGGGAATTGGTCTGGTCAGGGTAAATGTGAGGAAGAGTTTCTGGATGTTGTAAATGATTGTTTTCTGATACAGTCTGTTACTCAACCTACAAGAGAGAACACAATTCTAGACCTGGTTCTGTGTAATAATCCTGATCGAATCTGCAGTACTGAGATAGGGGAGCCACTTGGAACAAGTGACCATAGTGCAGATACATTTGAAGTTTTTTGGCGAGTTAAGACTACATCCTCCACAATGCTAAAATTTTCAACTTCAGACAAGCTGACTTAATTAAAATGCGTGATTGTACATGAAATATAAACTTGGTACCTCTTCTAGATGGTAGAACTGTGAGAGAAATGTGGAACATATTTAAAACGATTATTCTGGATGTACAGCGTAAATTCATTCTGCAAGTGCGAAAAGGGAAGCTGAAAAATAAGCATCCGCAGTGGATGAATAAGGCGTTACAAGATAAAACATGAAAGGGGACTATTTAGAAAATTCAAGTTAGACAGCTTAGAGACAAACAAGATTGAATACAGCAAAATGCGTGCTCAAGTTAAGAAATAAGGGAAGCTAAAAGGCGTTTTGAAAGACAGATTGCGCTAGATGCAAAGAACAACCCTAAATGCTTTTTCCAATACTACAATCGAAAAAGGATACTTAAGGTTGAGATAAGAGGTTTAAAAAACAAGGATGGACTTATGGTTTATGATAACAAGGCTATTGCTGATACCCTAAACAACTACTTTGTGGAGAGTTTCACTAGTGAAGGGTTCACTCATATGCCTCCAGGAGAATTCAGTTCTCAGAGTCTTATGGAGGAAATTAAATTAAATGATACAGAAGTGCTAGATAAACTTCAAAAACTTAAAACAAATAAGGCAGCAGGTCCCGATGGAATATTTCCAAGAGTCTTCAGGGAACTAGCGGAAGAGATCTACAAACCGCTGACAGTTATTTTTAAGCAATCCCTTAAAACTGGAGAAAAACCAGATGACTGGAAGCTAGGCAGTGTAGTACCTATCTACAAGAAAGGAGACCGGACTGATCCAGGAAATTATAGGCCTGTCAACTTAACTTGTATCAATTGTAAATTACTGGAAGCCATCATTAGGGAGAATGTGGAATTTTTCTTAGAACAAAATGGTGTCTTAAACGATAGCCAGCATGGTTTTCACAGAGGAGGTCATGGTTAACAAACCTCCTGGACTTTTTGAGGAAGCTACAGCATGTTTAGATGCAAACCAAGCTTATGACATTATCTATTTAGACTTGACAAAGTTCCACATGAAAGGCTGATAGTGAAAATGAAATCTGCAGGAATATGAGTTGCTTTCACTGAGTGGGTTCAAAGTTGGCTGACTGGTAGAAAACAGAGTGTAACTGTTGGAGGAATTGTTTCAGAGCAGGGTCCTGTAAGAAATGGATCGGTGTTGGGGCCTTTGCTTTTCCTTATTTACATAAATGTTCTTGATGCAGGGGTTAGTAGTAAAATCGTAAAATTTGCAGATGACACAAAACTGGGGGGTCTAGCCAACAGTATAGAATCAACTAAGGTAATACAAGAAGATCTAAACAGCATCCATATGTGGGCAGATACCTGGCAGATGACATTCAACTTAACTAAATGTAAAGTCTTGCATGTGGGAAACAAGAACCTTAGACAAGACTACTTCATGGGAGGACGTAAACTAGATTGTGCTCAATTTGAAAAAGACTTGGGAGTAATAGTTGACCAAAGCCTAACAGGATCTAGGCAGTGTGCTGTAGCAGTAAAAAAGGCCAACAGGATCCTAGGATCTATAGCCAAAAGTATTGATTATAAATCTAAGGGGGTTATATTAAAATTATACAACGCTTTAGTTAGACCACACTTGGAATACTGTGTGCAGTTCTAGGCACTGCACTATAAGAAGGATATCAAGGCTCTTGAAAAAGTACAAAGGAGGGCAACTAAACTAGTTCCTGGCATGAAACATAAAAGCTATGAGGCAAGATTAAAGTTACTTAACCTATTTAGACTCAGCAAGAGGAGACTAAGGGGTGATTTAATAGAGGTTTTTAAATTTATAAAGGGACTCAACAAGGTTAACCACAATACATTTTTTTTTACGGTGAGTTCAGTCTGTAGGACAAGGGGACATAAATGGAAACTAGTTAATAGTAAGTTCCTCACTGATGTAAGGAAGTATTATTTCACACAAAGAGTTATCAATACATGGAATGGGTTGCCAGGTCATGCAGTTGAGGCAGAGACCCTTGCTGTGTTCAAGTCCAGACTTGATGCAGTTTTGGATACTCTTTATATAATGTAATGGCGAGCTTTGTTGGGCCAAATGGTCCTCAAGTTCATTTGACAGGTTATGACAGTTTGGCAAATCTGGGCAGTTCATACACAGCTGTAGACATCTGCGCAATTATGTGTAACATTTAACCAATCATGAATAACATATCAAAAGAGAACACTACTAACAGTAAAGGACTGACAGTCATATCTACTGAAAAACTCAATCAATAAAACATAATGGAAAATAAAAAAACAGCAGCACCTGGGAGGTTTATGCTTAAAGTGGTCGGGAGTGTTAGTGAGGTAGAGTATGAGTTGTCAGTGATCCAGTCATGAGAAGTCTGAGGGGGGTGCCCTATGGATCAAATGAACTTTTGACTACAGTTTGAGGTCTGGTCTAGCCCAGACTGGACTGGACTGTTTAGTCCCTTCAGACAGGAGCTGCTGTGGAAGGGTGATTCCTGGCTGTTTCCCCCAGGTACACTTGTGCTGTTCTGACAGAAAATTTTTATCCTGGTGACTGTATCAAGAAATGGAAATGAAGACATAATGATCTCATTTCTACAGTCCATCCTAGTTTTTGTGATATCCTAACCAGGAGATATATGTTAACAGTCTTACATTAGTGGTACTTCCTGAAGTCCAGCTAATTACTGACTTACATGACACTGGGTCAGTGAGCAGCTACTCACAATGAGGAGGTGTTGTGAAAAATGTAACAATAGGGCAGCACTCTAGGGATGTGCCCAATGCACCTGCAAAGATCATCCTGTAGCTGTGGTTGCCTGATTGGGCTAGGTTTAACAGTCTACACTGACTTAATTACCATTAATATGTCTGAATTAAATAGCTTAATCAACTAATGGTTAGAGAGAAATGGTTGCTGTTGTTACAGGCAAACCAAGCTGAGTAAAAATGACTCATGCAGCCCCCTTTGGTAAGGTGGAGTTGAACAAAGAGAGAAGAGAGTAATGGAGGAGGAGAGGTACTCTGTTTGCAGGTTTCCTTTTCCTGGTGAGCATATGGGAACTAATGTTCCTTTCTAAGCAGAGCAGCTACTGTCAAACTATTCTGAGCTTCCTTTCCTATCTGTGTCTGTACCTGTGGGTCTACTTGAATTATCTTCTCTACAATTTTTGCTGTCATTGGATTGAGTAACATTTTGGCCAAAAGATCTTTTTTTAAAGTGTTTTTGGGGTTCTGAGGTTCTGAGGGAGTGACTTGCCACTTGCTCTGGACCTTCTGGTCAACCTTGGTTTTTTCATTTGTGGCATGATATGCAGGGTGTCTCAAATGGTCTGGGCTTCCCTTTCAATCTTATGCAATGATTGTTTATCTCTTGAGGACAAAACAACATTAGTGTGAATACAGGGGTGGAAGTTGTGTAAGAAGAGAGATTTGAAAGTTTGACTCTCTTCTATACTTGGCTTGTCGCTACCCTGTATTTAGACATACTGTTGCAACACATATTGTTTTTTTTTTTACAATTGCCCATGATGCAGTTCTCGTGCATCATGTCCACTCCATGCTGTGGAAGATGTTTTGTTTAGTTAAATGTATTTCCAGTCTTGCCTGCGTTTATGTTTTGCGGTTGCAATCTTTTGTGATGTTGTGTGTTTTTGTAAAATGAGGCCAGACTTTCTCCTGTTTTTGTGGCATAGTGAATGCACTTCAGGATGAACAAACAAGCTGAAGGCATTTTCCTCCTCTGCCATGTAGTTGTGTAGGTCAGTCTAATGGGTAGCCAGTCAGATTTAAACTTAAATCTTTACAAAACTGATAGTGATTGGCACACAGTTTGTTGCGATGGAAGTTATTTCCTGGATAAAAATCACAGTACGGAAAGTTGGCGCTGAATTTTTTCACATATCCTGTTAGTATAGGCAATAAAATCAATGGCAGTTCTGTTATGAAAGTTGTGTTTTTTATAAAAAGTATTGTTGATGGTGTCAATATTTTCTCAAACTGTTCAACAGAATCAGTAAGGTATCAATAAGATCTTAATGATACCCATCCCTAGTGAAAGGTAACTGTAGTGAAACAGTTTGTGTTGCCTGTGTGGAGGGGGATAAATCATATGATTGTCAGAGGATTCATGCTGAGATCTTCAGGTCCCATCTTTGGAAGGGTGCACAGGGAAACTGGCTTCATTCTCCTGTTGGGAGGGAAAAAAGATGACAATGACAGATGACATGCTGTAAAGCATAAGTGCTGTTCAGCCCATAGGTTTGTCCCTTATGGCCAGAGAGAGCCCACTTCTCGCCCAGCTCTTAGAGAGCCCACTTCTTGGTGCAGGTGAGTTGAGGTCCATAAAGTTACATCAGCAAGGCCAGAGGTTTTGGTTAGAGGAAGTAGAAGAATGATGCTCAGAGAGTCACATGTAGACCCCCCTTTTCCCTTTTCACTGTGTGAAGAGTGAGATATCAGCACATAGTCTGAGGTGGTTTCCACTGAAACACTGCTCAGTGAATTAGAGTGGGACCTGAGGTCGGCTATGTGGCTCCTTGCAGAATTGAGGTGAGTGGGGATGAGACATTGACCTCTGAAAGAAAAGAATGGGCATCATGTGACTGCAGTACTGCAGAGCGTTCACTTTTAAGATGGAAAAATTCCTCTCCGTAGGAGCAGCGATCTGATTTGGCAGAATGCAAATCATCTAGATACTGCAGAGCTTTTTTGCTAAAGGTTTGTAGATCTTGGAGGATGTTTGTTTTTGACCTGTCAGGTTTACAATCTCACTCCCTAGTTACTAATAATGATTGTTCATAATCAATTAAATCTGTCTCTTAAAACGATTTGAATGATTAAGGGTGATTAATAATACCAATAATGAATAACAATGCTTTTCTTCAAGTTTGTGTGGAATTGTCAATGTGTTACCAAGGGGAGTTCACAACCACAGTGCGAACTTTGCTTGCTGTTGCTGGATTCAACTGCAGGAGACAGTGGTGTTTGAGAACATGTGCACCATCTCGTGGTCAATGTGGGAAGTGCAATGATTTAAGTTTGAAGCTGCTTGGATAGGGGCCCCATTATCTGTTTCGTCAGGAACCTCACTCCCTCCTTCTTCTCCAGGGGCCCCTCTCTCTGCCTGTTTTCCAAAATTGAGTAAGATTTTTTTATTCTAAAAAAACATTAAATACATCCAAATGATATTATCACAAAACATTGAATATGCCAAAATCTATCCACACACATGAGCGCACCACAAAATGTAGAGGATGTACAATTCACCACATGGGAACCAGAAAATATGAGGCTAATGCTATTCCTTACAAAGGCTCCAGTTAAATGCATCTTCATTTTAGCAGTCTCAGCAGTAATCAATCTCATAAAAAATTGGGATTGAGTTGAAGCAAAAATTGAGTGGGCAGCCTGTAGTCTAGTGGCTAAGATACATGGCTGGGACCCCTGAAGTTGGTGGTTCAAGTCCTAGTCTGGCCACAGCAACACCAATTGCTGTTGGGCCCTTGAGCAGGGCCCTCAACCTCACATTGCTCCCAGGGGGGATTGGCCCTTGGTACTTGGAAATGTAAGTCACTTTGGATTAAAGTGTCAGCTAAATGACTTTAATGTAATGTAAAAATGACTTAAGCCATAACCTTTAATTTCAAAAACATTAAAATTACAATATTAATGGCAAACAACAGAAATTACCATACCCTCTTAACAATACAATTATTAATAATTAGTATTGGGGATCTAACCAATTTTTGAAGGCTTTGTTCTATGAATAGAGTGGCTACAGTCAATGTTTAAGTGATAACAACACAGACAACCAGTTATAAATACAAAGGCTTCATTATTCTCAATGATAAAAACATGTATATGAAAGCGAGTTTGAGTGTGTGTAGATGACTTGGTCAACACACACAGAGTGTGTGTGTGTGTGTGTGTGTGTGTGTGTGTGTGTGTGTGTGTGTGTGTGTGTGTGTGTGTGTGTGTGTGTGTGTGTGTGTGTTTTCTCCACGTGCTGGGTTGGTGCATATTTATAGTGTGTGTGTGTGTCCTCTCCACAGGCTGGGTTGTTGTATATTCATATAGTGTGTGCTCTCTCCACAGGCTGGGCTGCTGTAATCTCATAGAGGGCTGCTTTGATGATCTGGCCTCAGTCCTGCGTTCTCCCCACTCAGAGCTGAGAGATCTGGAGCTCAGAGACAATGAGCTGCAGGATTCAGGAGTGAGAGCGCTCTCTGCTGGACTGGAGGACCCACACTGTAAACTGCAGAGACTGGGGTGAGTGACAAACACAAACCCCCTCTTTCATGAAGGGCTCTAATGTGACTAAATATCCCACTAATATTAATAATGACTGGCTAAAGCTTTCTGTTCACTTTGAACAGTCAATCTGTGATGTTAAAATGTGTTTTTCCAATACCAATTTCAGTCAGTCCCACTCATTAAAATAATGATAATAAGATGTATATGACTAATTCCACAGCCCTGTCATTTTATATTCAGATTCTGTAAGGTGTGTTTGTCCAGAGCTGGTCTCCTTCTTTATGCAGGCTGTCAGGCTGTCGAGTCACAGAGAGAGGTTGTGATTCTCTGGCTTCAGCTCTGCGTTCAAACCCCTCACACCTGAGAGAGCTGGATCTACGCTACAATCACCCAGGAGACTCAGGAGTGAGAGCGCTCTCTGCTGCTAAACTGGACACGCTTACACTGCTGTAAGTACAGAGAGTTTCCACACTGTACCTCATAGACACACTGCTGTAAGTACAGAGAGTTTCCACACTGCACCTTATAGACACACTGCTGTAAGTACAGAGAGTTTCCACACTGTGTGTCACTCAGTCACTGTCTGTTCTGCTGTTCCTACAGTGTGGACCATGGAGGAGAGAGCAGGAACCAACCAGGACCCAGGAAATGTGAGTCTGTCAGCACTGAACACTCACTCCCTCCATTTTCTCTCCCTCTCTTCCTCTTTCTTTCACATCTATTTTCAACTCTTTTTTTCAGTCCCTCTCTTCACCATTCTCTCTTTCATGCTCAGACAGAAGTCTGTCCATACATACAGCACTGTGTGTGTGTGTGTGTTTCTCATGGTCATTGAGTTCAGTTTGTATTTGTTTGCAGACAGTATTTACAAACATTCACCCAGATTTAGACACCTACACATGAGCACACACACAAATAGCACCACATACTCCAAACACACACATGAACACACTCACACAGAGGTGCACACACATACAAACACAACCCTGTTTCTCTCTTTCTCTCACACACACTCAGTCACACATAATGAGATGAATATTAATAATGATAATTAATCTCATTCATGTCTCTGGTTTGCAGATGGCTGTCAGCTCACACTGGATCTAAACACAGTGCACAGATTCCTGTCTCTTTCTGAGGGGAACAGGAAGGTGACACGTGCAGAGAGAGAGCAGCCATATCCTGATCATCCAGAGAGATTTGATTACTGGCCCCAGGTTTTGTGCAGAGAGAGTCTGTCTGGACGCTGTTACTGGGAAGCTGAGTGGAGTGGGCCTGAGGGAGGAGAGGTTTCTATAGCAGTGACATATAAAGGAATCAGCAGGAAAGGACGGCCTGCTGACTGTGTGTTTGGGCGGAATAAAAACTCCTGGAGTCTGTACTGCTATGAACACAGTTACTATGTCAGGCACAATGAGAATCAAACACACATACCTGCCCCCCCCTCCCCCTTCCGCAGAGTAGGAGTGTGTGTGGACTGTCCGGCCAGCACTCTGTCCTTCTACAGTGTCGCTGACTCTGACACACTGACCTTCCTGCACAGATTCCACACCAACTTCACTGAACACACACCCCTCTGCGCTGGGTTTGGAGTGTGGAGATCAAACACCTCAGTGTCCCTGTGCTAACTGGAGGAGAGTCGCACACACAAACTCAATACACTTTGACACACACACACACACACACACACACACACACACAGTAACCCAAATGCACACATACACAAACACACACAAAGTCTCAGATGTATCAACACACTCACACCGGAACTGCTACTCACAAATACACTGATACAACTGCAAACACAGTAAAAAAAGACTGTTTGCAGTTGACACTTCCACCCGCACATACACTCTCTTTCACACACTCACCTATACATACATACACACACACCAAAAAATGCATGTTCACTCACAAACACACATACACATGCACACATAACATGCACACACACTAATGTAAATATACACTCAACCAAATTCTGTTTCATAGCTCACACACAAACAGTATTTTATGTATTTTTTAAAACATGTGCCTGTGGAAGCACACACAGATTTGTACATAGATACAGTAGGTAAGAGTAGAGGTAGGAGAGAGACACAGTTTCAGATGTCTCCAGTTTACCTCAGTACAAGTTCAATCGTGTATATAACAATATGGCTTTTTAGCAGGTTCATTTGAAGAACTATTGTGTAATCATGTTTCATTTTAGTACAATAAAATTATATTATAAATGTTAATGGTGTGTATGTAATTTTTTCGATGTAAGACAAGAATATCACACACAAGCCCCTGAACCTAACACCAACTGTACCACACAGAAACAGCCCTGACTGTGCTGTGCACAAAAACAGTAGGGAGTTAGTGTGTCTCTGTGGAGCCTTAGGCCTGTACATGCTTAATGGCAGGATCAGAGGGGACTCTTTAGGGAGTTTCACTTACTGCTCAGCTCTTAGGGCTTGTGTAGTCGACTATTCCATCACTGATATGGACCCCTCTGACATTAGTGCATTCACTGTCAGACCACAGACCCCTTTGTACCACCACTGTCAAATCAATGTGCACCTGACCAGAACTGGAAAACCGAGGAATTATAGGCATTTGTTCTTCAATCTGTAATTTAAGATAACCCCCAGAAAAACTAAACAGAAAAATTAGGGCTGGTGATAGAGCTTATCCCAGCATGAATTGGGCAAGGGGCAGGGAGACACCCTGGACAGATTAGCACTTCCAAAACCCAGGCAAACACATGCAAGCTCAATACAGGGACTGCTGCCCATTGTGCCTTCCCACTGAAACTGTGAGGCCACAGTCTTAACCACTGATCCACCATGCTGCCTGCAAATGGTGCAGCTCAGTATATATTTCATAGGCTTGTGTCTCATTTGCAACCCTGAAATGCATCAATTAAACATGTTATTTAATCTGACAGACATATGTCATTAGTGGAGTGTAATGGTTATGTTGCAGCAGGGCAAACTTAGTGATACAAGGTTTGATTCTCAGGTAGGCACTGCTGTTGTACCCTTAAGCAAGGTATGTGACCCAGATTGCTCCAATAAACATCCAGCTTTATAAACAAACAAAAAAAAGGTTTCTGTGCTTTAGGGCATCTGCTAAACATGACTAAATCATAACTGTCATGATAACCAATGTGGTTGTGGTTGTGTTTGTCCAACCACAGGCAAAACATTTCTGAGAAGACTGACTCTGTTTCAAATCACCTGCCTACCTTTAGTCAGTGGGAATCAAAAGACGAAACTGATCATAGATCAGTGGTTTTACTTAGAGATGCTCCAACAAGCTGTGAAAAAACAGTTGTCATTTTGTCCAGTGCTGATAGGAAAAAAGAGAGATTCACATAGAAAACTGACAATGGTGTTAATTAAAACTTTTCATTGTTTGAGGTAGTTTACCATTGTTCTCCCAATTTTCCCAAATTGTCCTTAACTTAACCATTCTATATCAAGCAGATAGCAGAGTTGCCTGAATTCAAAACGCATACCGGTGACAAAAAAAGTGAATTATGTCCGTTAGCAGTATTTCATGCTTTCTTTTAGATTCATGATTTCATCCAGATGCATCCAGATATCTATAAGTAGTTTGAATATTAGTATTTTTACAATGTTAATAACTTTTACTGATAAGGCAGAATGGAAAATGACAAATTTATGCTCCGCAAGCATTTATTTACTTGAATCGGAAAGGTATTACAGAATGACTATATGGAGAGCTGAGAATAAAAAGCATAAACAAAAGCATTTGATAGCAGCTATAACTCTACTGAGGGTGAATAATTGGTTGTGTTACTTAAGCTTTTTTTATTTAATTTGGGCTAGTTAGAAAAAATATAACGCACATAATACACATGAATAAAAATGTAAAGGTTTCTAGGTAACCAATATCGAAGGTAGTAACATAATGATAAACAAACAATGATAATGATATTAGTTATTTGCAAAAATTATATCATTTTATGATGAAATGCTGCTTAAATCTCATACCTTACATTTTTACAAAACCAATAACAATTCATTAAGGGAAATCACATTTTAATCGTACTTCTAATTCATTTTTTTCTGTGCACTTTCCATAGATGATAACCTCATACTTTTGAAGATGTGATACTAATGCAAAATGCATGAATGACCTGATTCTTGAATCAAACTCAAAGGCTAATAATTCTTGGGAAACCATCCAATGTACTTCAAAAAACCATGAAACAAATGTTTTTCTTCCCTTTTTTCCAAATAATGCTGTTTTGTAAGCCTTATTTGTCTTTGATGCTCTGCTGCTTTGCCCTCCTCCTCTCACCTGTCCTGCCCAATTTTTTGAGTCTCCAACCACCACTGATTTATATGTAGTATATTTGTCTGTGAAACCACTAGGTCTACAGCATTTCCATTCAAACTGTCACACAAACTGCCGTTACACACAGTTACCACAGGAGGGAGACAGAGCACCACTATTGCACCTGATGTAATAATGTATTGATAGGGAAAGAATAAACAACTAGTCCCATACCATGAGTCAAAACACAAGGTTTCGACTTCCGGTGACGCCATGTTGGAAATAGCAGCTTAAAACTGAACTCCGTCGGTTAACTGTTAATCTTCCTAACAAAACTATTTAAAACTCGGCAAAATTGCATAAACTCGACATGGCCACCTCTGTGAGAGGCAGAAGCTCGAAACAGGAGCACACGAATGACAAAAACGAAAATTTGAAGCAGCTAACTTTAAAACAGACATCGAGTGATGCGGCAGGGGCTAGCACTAGCAACTATGAGTCCAAAATATTAGTTGAACTGGAGAAGTTAAGGAAAGAAAATCAAGACGGACACACGCAGACCAGACTGTCGCTGACAAAAATTGATTCTTCCATGCAAGAACTCAAAGACGAAATGACTAAACTTGAAAAAAGAACTACGGAGGCAGAAGGACGTATTAGCGTTGCGGAGAAACCGGGATGAGACACCAGAGAGCAATACGGTACCTGCTGCATAGAGAGATGGACCTGACGGCCAGGTGTGAAGACCTGCAGAACAGGTCAAGACGAAATAATTTAAGAATTTATCGAGTGCCCGAAGGGAGTGAAGGAAAGGATGCGAAGGCTTTTTGTGAAGGAACTAATTCAATCAGTCCTCCAACCGATGCCTGATGTGAATTTACAAATTGAGAGAGCCCACCGATCCTTAACAGCTAAGCCAAAGAACCCCAATGCTACTCCGAGATCACTGATTGTCAAGTTTCTGGACTACTCTGTGAAGGACGCTATTCTAAGACAGGCTTGGGAGACAAAGACAGATCCTATACAAAACAGAGCCGATATTCTTCGACCATGATTATTCCCCGGAGCTGCAAAAAAAGAGAGCCAAGGTCCGTGATGTCATTAAACAGCTAAAGCAAAAAAACATCAGCGCCAAATGCATCTACCCAGCACAGCTAAGGATCTTCACTGGTGAGGGTGAAAAGACCTACTCGACGTTAACACAAGCTCTTCCAGTGCTACGGGAGCTCGCGATCCAGGCCCGGTGGATGAGAGGGAGCGGATGGAGAGCGAGCTGTCCCACTACAAGTGGAGCACCGCGGGAGAGAGGCGAGGAAAGACCGGCGGTGCTACCATCTATGGATGTCAGAGCTTTCCTCAGCGGAGATGAATGACGCCGAGTCTTACTTTATCGAGTTTAAAACAATCAACGTTAGGATGAATACCAAGTTCTACAAGTTTTACAAGAGACGGAACTCAGTAAACCGCGAGTACTACCCGCATACCGAGCAGCAACGACCGCTTCATTAGCTGGACGACAGCAGCTCCGACACCGTGCGTGTGTGTGTCCCACGGAGGAGTAGTCACCCTCCTCAGCCCAGGCTACACCGGGACTGGTTCATGTTCAGGTTTGAAGTAGATAAACAACAAAATAATACTGAAAAATCCAGTTGGGTATTTGGAAGTTCACTTTACTTTGTTTCTTTAATGTTATTTGTTTTATTCTGCCTTGAGATGGGTCATGGGTCACTGTCATTGTACATTATTTCAGTTATTCCTGATTATATGTGTATTTGTAAAATGCTGAGAGGAGAGCATACTAAAAAGCACAAATCAATCATACATGGATAGCTTAAATTGTATCAGTTATAATGTAAAGGGTATAAGTAGTCCAATTAAGAGAAAAAAAATATTCAACCAACTTAAAAAACTACATTGCTCTGTAGCAATGATACAAGAGACTCATTTGTCAGACAAAGAACACTTAAAATTAAGGAGAGAGTGGGTGGATCAGATATATAGCTCCTCCTCCACAAACGGGAGGAAAAGAGGAGTCGCCATCTTGCTAAATAAATCAGTTTATTTTAGCCATGAAAAAGTAATTGAGGATAAAGAGGGTAGGTATGTGATGGTAATAGGTACTATTGGAGGTACTAAAATTACACTGGTTAATCTATATGCCCCGAACGAGGACTGTCCAAATTTCTTTAAGAGGATAGCATCCCTATTAGCAGACAGAGCAGAGGGAATTATTTTAATAGGGGGAGACTTCAATTGCATTCTGAGACAAACTGTAGATAGGCTTCCAGCAGGAGTGGGCTCTATGTCCAAGAAATCTATAACTCTTCATGCAATGATGGATGAACTGGGTCTGGTGGACGTTTGGCGACACCTACATCCTAGAGAAAAGGACTATACCTTCATGTCACAGGTGCATGGTAGCCACTCCAGACTAGACATGTTTTTGATATCAGGAACAGATATTTACAGAACTAGTGAATGTAATATAGAACCAATAACTATATCGGACCATGCTCCTGTCACTGTAAAGATACAGATTGGACTGAAGAAGCAATTTAAATACTGGAGACTCAATGTATCATTACTAAACGATGAAGCTATTCAACAAGAAATCCGTAAAAACTTAACAGACTATTTGAAACTTAATGATAATGACACAGTCTCCCCCTCTACTCTCTGGGAGGCAGCCAAGGCGGTGACGAGGGGTAATATTATTGCTATCTCATCCAGATTAAAAAAGCAAAGACTAGCCCAACAGGTTGCATTAGAGAGGGAAATTAAAAGGTTAGAGTCACAGTATCAACAATCAAAGAAACACCAAGTTCTGGAATTATTAAAAGAAAAGAAACAGAAATTGGATGATCTATTGACTTACAAGGCAGAAGGGAGCATTGAGATTTATAAACAGGAAGTACTACGAATTTGGTAATAAAGCAAGCCGCTTGCTGGCCTTCCAGCTGCGTAAAGCTCAGTCTAACAGAGTAGTGCGTAAAATAAAATGCCCAAATACTGACCAGATGTTAACCCAACCAAAAGATATCTCGGAGGCTTTCGCTACTTATTATCAAAAGCTATATACAGTTGAAGATCAGCCTCATAAAAAGAAAAGGTTGAATCCTTCCTTAATTCAGTTAATTTAACCAGATTAACAGTAGATGAGGCAGATACAATGACACATCCAATTACAGAAGAAGAAATCAAAGAAAATATTCTCAAACTTAAAAATAACAAATCTCCAGGGGTAGATGGACTTCCAGGAGAATATTATAAAATGTTGATAAATGAGTTAACTCCAGTTTTGTGTAGAGTATACAACTACGCTCTAACAGAAGGACACCCTCCTGGGTCATGGTCAGATGCAGTGATAAGTGTTATTCATAAAGACAATAAAGACCCGACGCTATGTACATCTTACCGCCTTATCAGTCTCCTATGTGTAGATCTTAAAATCTTGACCTCCATTATAGCAAATAGAATACAAAAGTATATTAGGAAACTTATAAAACCAGACCAGACAGGTTTTATTAACAATAGGCAGGGAACTGATAATGTAAGACGAGCCTTGAACTTGCAATCACTTGCGTCCAAGAGGGACACCACGTCAATGCTTCTCAGCCTAGACGCTGAGAATGCATTCGACAGGGTCGATTGGACCTTTTTAGAACAGACTCTCGGCAAAATGGGTTTTAATGATGTTTTTGTGAGGTGGATCAAAACTTTTTATAAAAATCCAAGATCAAGAGTTAGAGTAAACGGGCATTGCTCCGAATTTTTTCCGCTGGGAAGGGGTACACGTCAAGGAGATGCTTTGTCGCCATCTTTGTTCGCTCTCAGCATTGAACCACTAGCCGAACTGATAAGATCTGATCCCCTTATACAGGGAATACATGATGAAGGAAATAATCAACATAAACTGTCACTTTTCGCAGATGATATATTAATATTTCTGGAAAATCCTGTTACCTCTGTCCCTGCACTCCTACATGTTCTTAATGAATACGGTAACGTGTCGGGTTATAAGGTTAATACGAACAAATCTGAAGCCATGATGATTGTTGGGGATTGGCCCCCCCAGTTAGATGATTTGGTCTCTTTCAGAAGATCCAATCAGGGATTCAGATATCTTGGTGTTTTTCTCACACCTAAACCCACACAATTATTTTCCTCTAACTACGATAAACTGATTAAAGAAATCAAAAGGATTTAAATAGATGGGATGTGCTCCTTTATCATTCTTTGGCAGAATAGAGTCTGTGAGAATGAATATCCTACCAAGACTACTATTCTTATTTCAGTCCCTCCCTATCACAGTACCGCAATCTATATTTAAGTCATTAGAAAAACTAATATCAAAATTCATTTGGCAAAACCGAAGACCAAGAATACGGTTGAAAGTACTGATGTCAGCAAAAAGAGAAAGGAGGCCTGAATCTACCTAATCTAAAATTTTACTACTGGGCAGCCCAGTTGCGGCGGTGGAGGCATGGGTGGTCAGGAACTTAGAGACTGGATGGGTCTCCATTGAACAAAACTCCATACCAGGGTACCGCTATCTAGTCTTCCATTTCTTAGCCAGCAATCTCAGAAAAAGCTTAAAATCAATAATCTATGGATTAGACACACATTGAAGGTTTGGAATTTACTTCAAAAACAACTAAAGGGAGCTGTAGTCCTGTCACGGGCCATGCCTATAGTAGGGAATATAGAGTTTTTACCATCTATGTATGACAGGGCTTATAAAAGATGGGCGGAGAATGGTCTGATAGTAATAAATCAGCTCCTGGAGGGGCATGTATTTAAATCTTTTCACAACTTAGAGATAAGTTTAACCTGCCTTCAAGTGACCTATATAGATATTTACAAATCAGACATTATGTTACAAAAATACAGATTGGGAAAATATACGAAAGGAACCTACAAATATAGAAAGTCATTTTATACATATGTTTGAACACCGCTCCTCAACAAAAAAACAAATATCTCACATGTACAAAAACTAAGGATGGATATGTCAGACAATACATTACACATCAAGCAACAATGGGAACTGGAGCTGAATGCAATAATAAATGATGACTCTTGGGAAAACATATGTTCCAGATGCCACAAGGGGTTGGAAGCCAACTATACAAGGAATTTGACTGGAAGGTCAAAATCAGGTTCTTCAGGACACCATTAACAACTTTTGTCTCCAAGAATAATCCCAGCAACAAATGCTGGAGGAAATGTGGTTTGGTCGGCGACCATACTCATATATTTTGGGATTGCCCGAAAATACAGATATTTTGGAAAAATGTCAAAAAGAACTGGAAAAATTATGTCAATGGACCTTCCTATGGACTCTTTGTTATTTTTATTAGATGTGTTTCCTGACCACCTGTTTACCACAGAACAATGCTATATATTACATGTGTTGTTGATGATTGCAAGAAAAATTATTACTATTAATTGGATGAAGCCTAACCCTCCCATGATCGCACAGTGGTTACAGAAAGTAAAACATGTCTATATGATGGAATATATGACTGCCCAGTTACAGCTAAAAGTACCTGTATTTATGAGAAGGTGGACCCCAGTTATTGAGTATCTCGCATAGGACTCTTATATATTTATACCATATTAATTTTATTATTTTAAATATCCCTTTGCTATATGTGTTATACCTTTTACAGTGCTACCTCTGTGTGACAGATGAGACCCAATCTCAAGATGTTTTTTTTTTTTTTTTTCCTTTGTGTTTGTTTTTGTTTGCCTTGTTTCCCTTTGTGATGTTAATTACCTGTTGATGAGTGTTAAAGGCAATAAAGTTCAAAAAAAAAAAACACAAGGTTTCAAGGTGTAAAAACTTTCTGTGTAATTTAACCTGCTCTAAGGCCAATGCTGCATCTATAGAGATGAGTTAGAGGAGGGGTGTATGTGCTGTTTAACAGGTACATGTGAGAAAAAGAATATGATAGGAAAATGTGAATGATGCTGGATTCACTCTCCATGACCAACCCTAGGACAGACGGTCCCTCTGAGCTGTGAACCCAACCCAGAGGTATATTACAACAGTTATCATGAAAATTATGTTTTTAACTGGTATCAACAGAAAGCTAAAGACAGCATTAAACCACCCTGCTCTGGCACGCCCCGGTAGCGGTAGAGAGCATGTTGCATATGGCCAAGGCCTAACCGCAGTGCCTCAGGTTCGAATCCAGTCTGGGCCCTTTGCTGGATGTCCTCCCATCTCTCTCGATCTCTCTCTCTCCTGCGTTTCCTGTCTGCCTCCCTACTATATCTGTCAAATAAAATGGAAAAATCCCCAAAAATAGCTTTAAAAAACTATGCTGATCTACTTAACAGATCGGCGTAGCTCAGGGATTCCTGCCTGCTTCAGTGGCAGTAGAGCTTATTATGGGAGTGAGTTCACTCTGACCATCAATGGAGTCCAGGCTGAAGATGCAGGAGATTACTCCTTTCAGAGTTACCAAAGTGGCCCTGTGTTCAAACAGTGATTGAGAGCCATACAAAACCTCCCTCGGTCAGACTGCACAGAGACTGCACTGCTACAGCTGGGACCAACTGCAGGTGCTGAGGGGGGAGGCACTGACCTGGGACATTGAGGGGTTCTGCTCCAGTAAACTGAGCTTTAGTGGTTCAGTTATAACTCTGTATACTGACACAGTTGTAGCTCCATTGGTTCACTGAACTCCAAAAATAACATTCATATGCAGACATTGAATTCAATTGTCAGAATATCCAAGCCAATTAATGACAGCTGGGGGAAATTCAAATGGCAGTGTTAAAAACATTCTAAAAATTCTGAACTGCCCAGATGAATGAGTCTCAGTTAATCAAAAGTATTTTTTATGATAAATGCTTTCACTGTAAAGCAGTTGTATGTAACATGTTCCAGGACAGCAGTGTTCACCAAGCAGGACAGTCCAGAGTGCTCTACCTGTCTACCTGTTCTCCATGCTAACTTTCCAATGGTGAGACAAACTCCGTCCTCCTACGGACTGTTACTAAATCGTTACATTCCTTCTGACGTGGTCTGAAAACCCACCTCTTCAGACAATATCTGGCCTAAGGATCCTACCCTCATTTAGAACTTGTTGTACACCTATTTTGTAATATATATAATTATGTGTTTGCACTATGTATTAAT
The DNA here is from genome assembly GCA_022829145.1 of Albula goreensis. NCBI lineage: Eukaryota > Metazoa > Chordata > Actinopteri > Albuliformes > Albulidae > Albula > Albula goreensis. Next base: position 32,035 of record CM040755.1, on the reverse strand, counting down.
AAATATTATGCATCATTATATTGTAAATGTATTAGTATTACAATTTATATACATGTATTATGTTTATGACTTTACTAATTGTGTAATACTAATATAATAATTTTATAATTGTATATATTTTACATGACTATGTACCATTCTTCCTGACTGTGCTATTATGACAGATTTAATAAATAGACTTGCTGTAGCATTATTGATAGATGCACTCTTTTGTTGATGACTGTATCCAATCCTTGTACATCGCTTTGGATAAAAGCATCTGCCAAATGAATTAATGTAAATGTTTTTTTTTTTTTGGAATAAATGTAAATGTAAATGTCCTCTCCCCATCACGTCACACAAGCTGCCATTACACACACTGACCACAGGAGGGAGACATAGCCCATCTGTTGCTCATGATACAAGTACCTCATAACAGAGCAGATCCGAAGCTTCCGAGACACACTATCTGAAATATACTGTGATACCGTGTGGTACATGTACTGTGTGATACATGGAAAAAAATTGTATCAGGCTGAGATACATCAGCTACCAGATAAAAAAGGATTGAGTCTCAAACACAAACAGGTATCGAAAAGATTACATGAATTACACTGCTGTGGGTACACCCCTCCTCTTATTTACCTTTGTCTTCTTCCATTTCTTTAGTCATCTGATTACCTTTGGTTTTTATGGAAAGGTACCATTTCATATAAAGGTACCCCTTAAGTCTGTCACAACAATGCCCTGGATAATGCAGTGTCTTAGCTGAGCTACTAGAACAATGTATACAGTGCAGAACTGACTATATTGAAGGAATAAATTCCAATATTTAATTTGCCAACTTCGAACCTTTGAGGACTTCTCTGTAGAGAATATCCTTCTTGTTTGGAACACAGTCCTAATCTCATTCATCTACTTTTAATATGCACTGATTTCCTGACTTCAGAATTATAGGCCTGAGATGTCAAGCTTTAAGATATGATTCACATTTACTATTCTGTCCTCACTTAACGTTTCTGTGCAAAGCTAGACAGATAGTTAACATAAAGGATCCAATAAAGGCTTGAGGCTTGAGGTAAGTTAAGCACTTTACTGACAATTCCTTTTTCTTTCCTTCCTTGTATTTTTATTTTGTAAAACTGAAATGACAATAAATAAAAGACATTAAATTACATTTGCTGTCTGCGTAGTTATTCTTTCAAGAGAACAATAACCAGGCTAAAAAAATTGTAGTGTAGCTAGGAGAAAACTAAGTTCACACTTAGCAAGCATAACCTTCCTCTGGTGTTAGCTTTCTGTTACTATCTCTTATGTTAACGAGTCGGTTTTGACCCGTGTCTTAAATCAGCCATAAAACACCCTAAAAACAACTATTTATCATCCAATTTGTTTCTTACCTCTTGGTTACCTTGTCAGGCTCCCTTATCCATGAAAAGATTGGTTTTAATGTTTTTGTTGTGGCCCCCTGGGCCTTTCTTTTAACAGCATACCCCTCGTTTTCAATATAAAAAAGTGGTCAAATGAACCTCAAGAGAATAATGTAAACAAATAAAAGGTTGTTCTGTTACCTGACTATTGATGAGGGGTATTAGATCACATCTCTTAAATGTTCAAAAAAAAAGATTTTAATTTTAATATTATCAACTATAGTTACATCTGTGGTGTTTCGGGTCAATTTTGACCCATATATATTTACTTCAAGAAAAGGGCAAAAAACTTTTTTTTTTTTTTTTTTCAAAAAAAGTAAAAAAAATGATAATAAAATGTAGATTTGCGGGGTCAAACAAACAATAACCAATCGAGCAAATCACACCAACAGAAATCAAGTACTAGTTCCATAAAAACTCTGTGCAAGAACATGCATGTGTGTGTGTGTGTGTGTGTGTGTTTAGATGCATGTGTGGCAAAAAGTGACACTTAATGTGTTCTTTGCAGATATATTTTTTGCAGGTGAAGCACAATGTGTTGGTCTTTCTGTCCTTATTGCTAGGGCAGACCTGACACATCTTTCTTTTCGAATCAGGTGGTCTCACTGGGGTTGTGGCTGTGGCTGTTGTTCATGTTGAGGCAGGGCTGGCTGAGGAGGAAGCTGATGCCGATGCTCTTCTTGTTGCTGTGGGTGTGGATGGAGTGCTTGGTGAGCACTGCAGCTGTCTGACCAAGGCTGCAGCGGCTGGGTCTTGGGGCCCCCGTTCCCTTTGCTCAATGCATGGCTTGACAAGTGAACTCCCTAGCTCCTCAAGAAATATTCTCCGCTTGGTGTTTTCGGTTGAGTTCCACCCAGTATGAAACGACAGTGGTGGTGTCTGTAAAAACAAACTTTGAGGAAAGTGGAGCCCTATCCTTCACCAGCAACATTTCAGCGGGCAGCTCAGGTTTATTTTTTTTTACTGTGCCCACCATGGTGAGTTTCCTCCTGAGAAGTTCTTATCCAAGGTCATAGCTGGTAAAAAACTTGTCACACGTGATGTTTTGACCCCGTAGTCCAGTAGTCATATAGAGGACTACACGTTTTCCTTGGTGTTTTTCAGGGATGCCGCTTGCAGATTTGCCTGTGTAAATCTGTCGATTCCATGCATAGCTGGTTTTTGCATGACAGGCTGCCCAGATTTTTTCCATATTTGCCTGGCTTACTGGGCATGTATTGGCATAAACAATGGCATAAACAGATCAAAACATGTCTTGATGTCACTTACTCTCGTCACAGCAAACCTTGTGATCCCAGGGGTCATTTTGATGACATTTGCAGCAGCTGTCCTGCCATGTACATCAGGAGGTACTGAGCTCCAACAGATGCTGCCACGTTTGGATTTGAATGTTTCAGCAGGAGCAGCTTCAGCACTGGTGACCTCCTAATCAGACTGATCAGATGTGTCTGTGTCTTCCAGTTGATACTCCACATCATCCTCCTCCTCAGAGACCTGCTCATCGCAATACTGCTGTGCGTCCTCTGCCTCATTGTAAGCAAAGATATGATCCAGAGCTTGGCTCACATTAAATCTTCTTCTCATTATTGCATGCTGTAAATTGGAGATGTGTACTCTGCAAGTCACCAACTCAATTTGCCTGACATTCCTGGACATGTCTTTCTTTGTTTGTTCTGTCAAACAGGCAAAGAGAAAAGCCCCTAACTGAAGCTCAAGTGGTTGGAGGAAGAGCTGTCTGTAGGCTGTTGGCTGATTGTGTGTTTATGATTTCAGTTTTGGCATTTATTATTGTTTTATAATCTTATATTTTAACTGGGTCGAAAACTGACCCTAACAACACAAAGGTCATAATTTTCACCAGAGCATTTTATAATTTAGTAAAATTATTTTTTTTTATTTTATTTTGTTTAATTGGAAGTTCCTGACAAAGTTAAAAAGTCTTGATGCAATAAACAAATTTATGTTGTATTTTTTGGCATGCTTAACCTAAAAACGGGTCAGTGCCGAACCTAACACCAGAGGAAGTATAAACAGCTGAAATAATATTAAACACATGCACCACTAAATATAGAATGTTTACAAGGGAGCTCTATGAATTAAGCTTAGAATAAACTCATTAACCTTGCAAAATACTCTAATGACTAATTAGCTACTTGTCTAGGTAAGTACAAAACACAGCACAGCAAAATGCTCGTGGAATACAATGTAAAATATACAAATAAATGCTATCTCGGTTAGCGCGTATGCTAACTTGCTAATAATTAGACTTGGCACCATCACAACAATATTTTGAAGTACCTATACTTGACAATTGTAACACAAATTGAAAAATATTTTGTGACTTACAGGTGTATATTTCCAAGACCTTGTGGAAGAAAGACCGCTCCAGCCTGGGCCAAATAGCTGGGGGCCCTCACCACACTTTAATGCTCCTTAGGTATTCCCAAACTTCTTTTGTAAAACACAACAAAATCAACAGAGTCTGATGCAAAATGGTTTATTGTATACTACCTGGAAGCATTACACAATAAGCCGGGCTGGTCTGCGCAGAACAGCAAAAGGTCACCTAGGCAATCCACCATTCACTCTGAAGGGTTCATCACCCTGCATCCATTTTTATTCCTTTTCTTATCTAAGGCCTTCCCCAGCCTACCTAAGGCCTGCCCCAAGAGAGGCACCTTAGGCCCTCCTTCTCCCCATAGTGTTAACATTAACTTGATCCTTGACATTAATATTTATTGGTAGTTGTCATCACGTTATTAAAAAATATATTGCCACCTAGAGTGTCTAGCAGTGAATTACATTCAGGTTGGGTTGGCTCCATTATTTCTATGACTGTATTTTCCTAGTGTCACAGCATGCATCATGTTAAGTACATCTGCCATTATTATATTAGTTCAAGGGTAGGCCTGATCTTACAATTTATGCTTCTACAACCTAGCCGTTAGGAAGGTGAACGAACTATACACAATGTGGCTTAACCGAAATAATTCTCTAAAATGGAGGATAGATTGACAGGTTAATTCTAAGAATACAAGAGCAGCTACAACTGCACCACTAGGGGGAGCCAAATTAACAGAATTAAGACCAGAACATTTTGCTACATTTATTCATTTTGCAGACGCTTTCATCCAAAGTGACGTACAAGGAGTGCATACAGTCAGGACAGTGCATAAATACAGGACACATCTTTGAAAATAAGTGTATCATTTAAACAGCAGTTTAAAGTATAGCTAAAGTAAGGTCAATGTAATAGTCATAGTTACAACCATAGCATAGCCAACAAACATAGTACATAGCAAGTAACACATTTATAAACAATAATTTATACAATTTATAATAAAGTAATGAACTGAAAGGAACTGAAACAACTGTATCTCTGCATAGACGTCAGCTTTCTAGGCAAGGTTGGCCAGGTTGCGTCTGCAGTGGTTGGGTCTCCTGAAACAAGTAGAAGAGCACAGAGCAATAGGGGAAGGAAGCAAACACATGACGAGCTGCGGGTTGTCTGGAGAGAAGAAAATAAAGAATAAAGAAACTGTAGGAAGAGGCCAGAAAAGGCACACAGAAAGTGATACAAGGAGGTGATGAACTGACAATGAGGCTGCTGTACCGCTAATTCCAAAAACTGACAACATATTAACAACTGCTGCTACCGCTTCAGATATGCAACAAAAATCAAAACTACTTATCAGTATTCAATATGTTCTGTCCCACAGTCCCTCACAACTAAATGAATGTTCAGTGTTGATTCACAACTTTAGGAAGAAAAATAGTCCTAGCAGATAGGAAGTGCATGGTAATTCATAATAATTTCTGTCTGTCCTTTATGTTCAATTCTGCATCAGTTGTGTACTTCTCTGTTGCATTTTGTTCTACATTTGAGCTTCCTGCCCATTGTAACATCATAGTTATGGAATGGCATTTTAGTCTAAATTAAATAAACAAAAAATAATCAAATAAATAACAAATAATAAATTACTTGATAAATTGTGAAATAATTCAACAAAAACTCAACCCATTATGATAAAATATTATTTCAACACATTAATTTTCACAATAACTTTATCGTGTTTTAATTTTGCTTCATAATGATGTAGTAATTCATTATTTGATCTTCATTTCATAATAATACATTTTATTTCCAAATGGCTTTTTTTGAGCAAACCTGTTTTAATTCATAATGAAACTTCTATTTCATAATGGCAATTTTATCACAATTCTTTGTGAACTGCAAGTAATTTAGAGTGGAAATACTAGCACCTTAAGGCAACACAAGTTTGCACCAACACTGGCCATTCTCATATACGATATGATACCCTGACTTGAGTTACATACCTGGCTGGCTAATGAGCTAAATTTAGGTAAAATATTAAAACTCCTGTAATTTCTTTTACATTCAGGCACAGAACTGATCAGTTAATTTTGAAGTAATAATGACAAAGAGACACTGCATTTGAGGAAAAGCTTGAAGTATCTATTTACATGTCTGAAGGATGTAACTGTCCAAGAAAATAGTGGAACACAATATTGTCTTCTACTATACTAAGTGACTGGTTAATTTTGGTATGATATAGTTGCAGTCAATGAAAAGTCCAAATGACATATTAATTGATAGTTGTTTGCATTTTAAAGACATTCATATTGTGACATCACTGAGGCTGAAATATTGAAAATTCAAAACAACTTGAATATACTATTGTTGCTGGGAAACAGAATTGATGTGAATTCTGTCCAATTCTATGTTCTAAATTTACAAGAATAATTAAGTAATATCACACCTCGGTCATAGGCACGAGGCCGCAGCCCGAGTGCCAAAGATAATCACAGCTGTGTTGATATGCAGTATAACAGCAAGACCTTGAGTGTGATATTATAACAGCAAGACCTCCTCTTCCCCCATCTCTGCTTCATCTTCTTCTTTCTTCACTATCGGTACCAAATCCTAACTGTTCACCAAATTTCTTTCTGCCATAAAAATGAGGGGGGTTTCCCTCACCTCGAGGATAGAACTACTCCTCCCCCTTAGACTCCAAGCCCAAGTACATTCTCTACAATATCCCTCATAAATAAACCCATTTAATGCTCAGTAGTTGTCTGTGCATTTTGTACAACTGAATGCTTTTAACAGTTCTACAGACAAGTCTGTCTATCAAGTAACAATAATCTGAGACAACAAATTATGTTTTTTGTTGTTTATTCAGCTCGACAAAAACAGTTCCTTTAGAATTAAATTTACACATGTTGTCAAGCAGCACATAAACAGTTTCTTGACTGCAGGTTAGTTAGCCCATTTTATCTGATCAGCCACTATAGTGAATGTACAAAAAAAGTTTTCAGATATAAGGCTATAAAAATGTTTCAGAATGATGTATCAATGCATTTCCAGCAAATATTGAAATAATGAAGGGTGTCAATGAAATACATGCAGTGCTGCATGTTTAGTGTAAATTGTCTTTTTGGTTGTGCCATGACAAAATCAAAGCTCCCAAACAAAAAGTTAGTAAAGTATGTTAACATAAAGACAGGAAAGAGATTTTTGGTACACATCATCTTTAAGGTGTCTAGTATTGATATATGCATTTGCAATTACTCAACTTCGTTCAGTCTGGTCATAGAATGAGACCAGACTTGGATTGCTCTCTGTTCTGCTCGATTGCTCTAGCCTGGATGAGTTTCCTCTGTGTTTGTGGAGTGGAGTGGTCTCTGCGCTCTGTGCTCTTACATTAATTCGCATACTAATTAAAATAAAAGTTTGGGCTTTTCCCCTAGCTGTTGAATAAGGTAGACCTGATCTGCTCCTAAAGTGTAATCTTTTGTTGCCATTAGGGCCATAAGCCATTTCCACTTTTTTTTTCTCTGTAGCTCTTCAGCAAACGCTGCTAATTCAGCGCATAGTCAAGCTGACAAGAGGTTTTTTTGTGGTTTTTCACTCTCTCAGGAGCAAATCTTTAAATAGCAAATCTTTAAGGGACATACTCTAGCTCGCTAGTCAATGTTTTGTTTCTGCCTTTGGCTGCTCTGAGCCATCTCGGTGCTCTTAGCACTTTTTTAGCTGGTAATTCTGCCTCGGCAGTAGATCTTTGTTTAGGGAACGCACGTTTAGTTAGGGGAGAAAATGTGGCCAAAACTGTGCGAGAGTTGCCAGATGATCGGATTTCTGGAGGGAGACCTCGAGGATGAGTTCATCTGCGACTGTTGCCGACTAGTTGAGCACTTATAGAGCAAGATTCTTGAGGCCCAACTAGCTGGACTCCACAGTAATCCTGAATTGTTAGAGTTCCAGGAACTGTTTACTACACCCTATAGGGAGATAGTGCGCTCACCAAAGCCAGGTAGGGAAGAAGATACAGACCAGACTGGGCGAAAGAGCTGGGTTACAGTAGGGCGTAAGCGTAGAAAGGGGCGCAAAATCCCAAGTGGGGTGGCATCTCCGGAGATTGCGGTAACCAACCGCTTCATGCCACTGCATGATGAGTTGGCCCGCGATCCTGTGAGTGGGAGGACTGAAGAGTCCCAGGGCACCCAGGAGGCCTCATCCTCCAAGAAAAGGGAGTTAGTGATAGTGGGGGACTCAATCATTAGAGGGGTAGATAGCATAGTGTGTTCGCACGACAAGGAGTCTCGTATGGTCTGTTGCCTAACTGGTGCCCAGGTTGGAGACCTCCTGGAGCGTACGGACAAGCTCCTGGCCAGAACGGGGGAGGATCCAGTGGTTATGGTCCATGTTGGGGCCAATGACATAGGAAAGGGAAGATTTGAGGTTCTGCAGGATAAATTTATCGAGCTAGCGGGGAAGATTAGGAGCAGAACCTCCACGGTAGTTTTCTCTGGAATTCTACTGGTACCATGTGCAAGCAAAGGGAAGCAAGCCTTTATATGGAGGTTTAACACGTGGCTACAAACCTGGTGCAGGAAAGAGGGGTACAGGTTTATGGGGCACTGGGACTCCTTTTGGAACAGGGGTGACCTGTACAAGCGGGACGGGTTACACCTGAACCGGAGGGGTACAGCTGCATTGGGCCAGCGTATGCTTAGGGTAGCAGAGAGGTATTTAAACTAGGGCCTGGGGGGGCAGGGAGGTTATACAGTGAGATGGGTAGGGATAGACAAACAGCTGGAATAGAACACACCAAGGCTAATTATTTTATTGGTAGTGAGGGAACCATGATTGCAAATCAGTTACAGCAGCACTGTCATAGAGGTGGTTTTGGGCAGCTGGAGGTGGAGCGGAAGGATGGGAAATATGCACACAGTACCCTGAAATTTCTCTGTTTAAATGCTAGAAGCATAAAAAATAAAATTTTGGATCTAGACACGGTTATGAGTAATAGTAACTATGATATTGTTTGGATCACAGAGATTTGGCTTGGTGCAGGGGATGGGGATGAGTATAACATAGAGGGATACAAGGTGCTTAGAAAAGATAGAACCAATAGAAGAGGAGGGGGCATAGCTCTGTATGTAAAGGATTATCTAAATATCCAGGAAATTCCAGGTATGGAGCCCCTTGGTGTTAGTGAAGACATATGGATTAAAATACAGAGGGAAAATGAAAAGGGTCTGAATGTCGAAGTATGTTATAGGTCAGCAGCCTCTGACAGCAGTGTCAACAGGATGATCTTTGATAACATTACACTGGCATGTCAGGAGGGTGAGACAATAGTAATGGGGGACTTCAATTACCCCTCAATTAATTGGGAAACTGGGAATTGGTCTGGTCAGGGTAAATGTGAGGAAGAGTTTCTGGATGTTGTAAATGATTGTTTTCTGATACAGTCTGTTACTCAACCTACAAGAGAGAACACAATTCTAGACCTGGTTCTGTGTAATAATCCTGATCGAATCTGCAGTACTGAGATAGGGGAGCCACTTGGAACAAGTGACCATAGTGCAGATACATTTGAAGTTTTTTGGCGAGTTAAGACTACATCCTCCACAATGCTAAAATTTTCAACTTCAGACGAGCTGACTTAATTAAAATGCGTGATTGTACATGAAATATAAACTTGGTACCTCTTCTAGATGGTAGAACTGTGAGAGAAATGTGGAACATATTTAAAACGATTATTCTGGATGTACAGCGTAAATTCATTCTGCAAGTGAAAAAAGGAAGCTGAAAAATAAGCATCCGCAGTGGATGAATAAGGCGTTACAAGATAAAACATGAAAGGGGACTATTTAGAAAATTCAAGTTAGACAGCTTAGAGACAAACAAGATTGAATACAGCAAAATGCGTGCTCAAGTTAAGAAATAAGGGAAGCTAAAAGGCGTTTTGAAAGACAGATTGCGCTAGATGCAAAGAACAACCCTAAATGCTTTTTCCAATACTACAATCGAAAAGGATACTTTAAGGTTGAGATAAGAGGTTTAAAAACAAGGATGGACTTATGGTTTATGATAACAAGGCTATTGCTGGTACCCTAAACAACTACTTTGTGGAGAGTTTCACTAGTGAAGGGTTCACTCATATGCCTCCAGGAGAATTCAGTTCTCAGAGTCTTATGGAGGAAATTAAATTAAATGATACAGAAGTGCTAGATAAACTTCAAAAACTTAAAACAAATAAGGCAGCAGGCCCCGATGGAATATTTCCAAGAGTCTTCAGGGAACTAGCGGAAGAGATCTACAAACCGCTGACAGTTATTTTTAAGCAATCCCTTAAAACTGGAGAAAAACCAGATGACTGGAAGCTAGGCAGTGTAGTACCTATCTACAAGAAAGGAGACCGGACTGATCCAGGAAATTATAGGCCTGTCAACTTAACTTGTATCAATTGTAAATTACTGGAAGCCATCATTAGGGAGAATGTGGAATTTTTCTTAGAACAAAATGGTGTCTTAAACGATAGCCAGCATGGTTTTCACAGAGGGAGGTCATGGTTAACAAACCTCCTGGACTTTTTTGAGGAAGCTACAGCATGTTTAGATGCAAACCAAGCTTATGACATTATCTATTTAGACTTCGACAAAGTTCCACATGAAAGGCTGATAGTGAAAATGAAATCTGCAGGAATATGAGTTGCTTTCACTGAGTGGGTTCAAAGTTGGCTGACTGGTAGAAAACAGAGTGTAACTGTTGGAGGAATTGTTTCAGAGCAGGGTCCTGTAAGAAATGGATCGGTGTTGGGGCCTTTGCTTTTCCTTATTTACATAAATGTTCTTGATGCAGGGGTTAGTAGTAAAATCGTAAAATTTGCAGATGACACAAAACTGGGGGGTCTAGCCAACAGTATAGAATCAACTAAGGTAATACAAGAAGATCTAAACAGCATCCATATGTGGGCAGATACCTGGCAGATGACATTCAACTTAACTAAATGTAAAGTCTTGCATGTGGGAAACAAGAACCTTAGACAAGACTACTTCATGGGAGGACGTAAACTAGATTGTGCTCAATTTGAAAAAGACTTGGGAGTAATAGTTGACCAAAGCCTAACAGGATCTAGGCAGTGTGCTGTAGCAGTAAAAAAGGCCAACAGGATCCTAGGATCTATAGCCAAAAGTATTGATTATAAATCTAAGGGGGTTATATTAAAATTATACAACGCTTTAGTTAGACCACACTTGGAATACTGTGTGCAGTTCTAGGCACTGCACTATAAGAAGGATATCAAGGCTCTTGAAAAAGTACAAAGGAGGGCAACTAAACTAGTTCCTGGCATGAAACATAAAAGCTATGAGGCAAGATTAAAGTTACTTAACCTATTTAGACTCAGCAAGAGGAGACTAAGGGGTGATTTAATAGAGGTTTTTAAATTTATAAAGGGACTCAACAAGGTTAACCACAATACATTTTTTACGGTGAGTTCAGTCTGTAGGACAAGGGGACATACATGGAAACTAGTTAAGAGTAAGTTCCTCACTGATGTAAGGAAGTATTATTTCACACAAAGAGTTATCAATACATGGAATAGTTTGCCAGGTCATGTAGTTGAGGCAGAGACCCTTGCTGTGTTCAAGTCCAGACTTGATGCAGTTTTGGATACTCTTTATATAATGTAATGGCGAGCTTTGTTGGGCCGAATGGCCTGTCCTCGTCATAATATATTCTTATGAGACATGACAAAACATGTTGATGGCAACAATAGTGACCGGTAGGATAGCAGTATAGGTATACACATACTTGTACACATGCATAGTTGTTGTTTAATTTTCTACTCTGTTCTATCTTTTAATTCAAAATATTCACAAAAATCTATTCTATTCTAATATTCACAAAAAAGTAAAATGATTGAAAGGAAAAACTAAATCTTAAAATGATACAAATATTTTTCTCTAAAATATAAGTGCCACAATTATTGGCACTCATAAAAAAAAGTTTTGAGAAAAATGCTCAGTAAATTATATTCCCATTCATATTTTATGTTTTAAAGTTCACCTGAGGGATTATGAACGCTTAAATGGTCAGCCATGACTTCCTGTTTCACTGGGGTATAAATATGAGGTCAGATTCCCCTAGTCATCCATAAATATGAGGCAAACCAGAGAATAGAGCAATGATGTGCAACACAAAGTTGTTGAGCTGCACAGATCAGGAAATGGCTATGAGAAAATAGGTAAACAGTTGAAAATGCCTATCACAGACTAGCGCCGCGATGAAACTTGTATTACTGCAGACGTACAACACAAACACCGCAACTTAGTTTTTGTTTTCTGTTTTTGTATAGTGTTTTGTTCTTTTTTATTCATTGTAAATATATATTTCTGCACTGCCATTGTTTTTTCACTGAACACCTGTAAATACATTTCCCCATCTGCACCCCAGCCCGGCAATCCTAGTCCTTTGAGTCCTCCGCCCTTGGTACACTCCGTCACAATGCTCAGTTCCACTATAAGGGCAATAATTAAGACATTTAAAGTAACTGGACATGTTGAGAATGGGCCTGGAAGAGGACATATGTCTATATTGACCCCACATACAGTGAGTAGGATGGTTGGGATGGTCAAAGAATCTCCAAGGATCTCAGTTCGGGAATTGCAGACATTTAGTAGATCTTGGGGTCAGAAAGACTCCCAGACTACAATCAGACGCCACCTACATAACCAGAGGTTATTTGGGAGGGTTGCCAGAGGAAAGCCTATGCTGTCATCAACCAAAAAACTCAAGCACCTACAGAACATCACTGTAACTTTCAGTGGGACCATGTTCTATGGTCAGATGACACCAAAAACAGCATTTTGGCAACAAACACCAGAGGTGGGTTTGGAGTAGACAGAAGAATAGACATGCAGAAATGTATCTCATCCCAATGGTGAAGTATGGTGGTGGATCTGTGATGTTGTGGAGCTGTTTTTCTTCCAAAAGCCAGAATAACTGGAGATACAAGAGCTTAATTTAAGACAAGATATTCTTGGCAAGGAAGTCCAAGATCTCAAAGCTCAGAATGAAGTCTTCAAGCAACTACTGTACTTGCAGTAATTAAGAGTATAAGTCCCCAAATAGTGACTTTTATGAGCAGTATAGCAAGGTGAAGACAGCTGTAGCCCAACAGCAACGTGCACTTGAAAATCTGGAAAACAAAGACAGAGAGAAAAACCTTATATTTATGGAGGGTAAAAAAGGAGAGAAACGTTGCGAAAAGGATGCAGCTGATATTGAAGCCATATAAGTGCAGGTTCAGTGCCCTGGTGTTGTGCCTGCTAAAATTATGAGGCTTGGGCAACCCAAGGGATGAAAATTCACCACCCCGGCTATTGTTGGTGATTACTACTCGAGAGGCAAAGGCTGTGTTGGATAATGCCAGAAAGCTGAAGGACTCCACTAAAGAAGACTGTAAAAAAGTTTACATATCTACATCCCGCCATTCGTAGGGACTATGCAAAGTGTGGATTACAGGAAGTGCGCTGTAACTAAAGATGGGGAGGTGGTCTGTAAGTTTGAGTCACCTTTTCAGCTACTGGGGCCAAAAATATACAACTTGGGTTCTGGAATGTTAACGAGCTGCATAATAAACTGGAAAATATGAGTGTGAGATGGTGGCTGAGGGACCATGACATAGTGGTGTTGACAGAGATTAAAAGAGCTCATGCGACCCACGCCCCTAGACTCATACCTGTGGTAGCCGATAACCAGTACAGTTAGAGAGGGGGTGTTGTTGCTCTGTTTAGACATGATATTTACAATAATGTCACCGTAACTGACACATCAGAGCACATTTGGTTTGGACTGCAGAGCGTTCCCAGTATAATGATTGGCAGAGCCTACATACCGCTATCTGATTCCCCTTTTTTGTAAGTTATGTAAATGTAAGTTTTTCTAAGATCCAGGCCAGAACCCAGAATAACACCTTTGGCTATGTGGTATTTGGTCACATGAACACCAGGTGTGGAGATAAAGTGAATGAGCTTCTTGAAGGTAGCAATAACATGTACTACAAGCCTGTTGATGAAACAGTAAACACCAGTGGAAAGAGTATTATTCAGGTGTGCAATAATCTATTGATTGTGAACAACTTGAACACAGCGTCTTTACTCCTACCTTAGTTCCCTAACCTATCGCAAGAGAAAAAAAAAATATTTCTGCAGTGGATTACTGTCTGATCTCTGCTTGTTGTTACGACCCTGGCCGTCTAGGGGTATGGGTAAGGGAGCGTAACATGTAGTCGGGATGAAATAGAAAGAAAATAACCGCAGTGAAACGGGCAGGGGGAACAACCACACAATATACGAGTACGGTGAAGAGTGTTTATTACGTGATTAGGTGAATAGGGTGCAAAAGTGACAACAATATTTACAATATGTACAGTATATATATATATACACACACAGACAGACACACGACCGAGGGGTCAGAACTGTGAGTGGCGCCAAAGGAATGAAAAGAACAAAACCAAACGTATCTAGCTAAAACGAAAATAGGTTAACTAACTACAACCGCAAAACAAAACCTACCTAACTACTCTACCTAACAAACCGAAGATACAATGGTTGGCACTCACTCCTACCCTAGTGCGTCTACACATTAACATACCCCTGCGTGCGGTGTATAGGGGCCCCTATCTAACCTGTTCCTAGCCCCGGCGTGACCGACAAAAGAACACACAGGAGATATACAAAGAACAGGATCTCACTAGACCGGAACCACACACTCTACATACACACAGCAAGGATAACGTGGGCAAAAGAAACACTGCACGAACACACACAATCAGCATAGACATACAGTCAGCATCATCAAACGTCTTCACTGTTACAAAAGGGTATTTAAAAGTTGGGGGGGGTAGCGGCAAATGTCTGGGGAGAGAAAACTGGTAAACATACAACACCACAACAATAGCAACCACACGGAGACGTAACACTCCCATCCACAAGAACGAACTTATAAAGTTAGTTCAACGTTACCTAAACTTAAAACAAATAGAATACACTTACCAAGATCACCCTATGCTCGAGATAAAGCGTCAGCCAATACATTGTCAGCGCCTTTCTTGTGAACAATGTTGAGGTTATAGTTCTGGACAATCAAAGCCCAGTGCATCAACCGCTGGTTCTGATTGTACATGCGTGAAAGAAACACTAACGGGTTGTGGTGGTGTACACCATGATCGGAGCAGCACTGGACCCCACATAAACCTCAAAATGTTGTAAGGCTAGCAATAAAGCTAGCGCCTCCTTCTCTATGGTGGAATATTTTAGCTGGTGCTTGTTGAACTTTCGAGAAAAGAAGCAAACAGGGTGATCAATTCCGTCTGCACCTTCCTGCAGTAGAACAGCACCAGCTCCCAAGGCACTCGCATCTATCTCCAATTTAAACGGAAGCGCGAAGTCGGGGGCGGCGAGAACAGGAGAATTATACAGCAGAGCTTTCACACTCTCAAAGGCATGCTGACAGTTGGGGGACCAAACGAACGGCCTGGTAGGCTTGAGTAGGCTAGTAAGAGGGGCAACCATAACAGAAAAGTTCCTGCAGAAACTGCGGTAGTAACCAGCCATGCCTAGGAATCTCCGCAACTCCCGTTTAGTAGTGGGTGCGGGAAACCCGATAATGGCCATGACTTTAGCTTCCACAGGCACACCTTTCCCTGTCCAACCTGCTTACCCAAATAGTAACCGTGGCCTTCCCGAACTCGCACTTGGCGAGATTCAAGGTCAAAGAGGCCTCAGCCAATCTTCCGAACATGGTTCTCAGGACCCGCTCATGTTCGGTCCACGTACTGGAGTACACAACTAAATCATCCAGATAGGCTTTGCAGTTAGGAACATTAGCCAGAACAACATTTACTAACCTTTGAAAGGTCGCTGGGGCATTTCGCATACCGAACGCTAAAACATTATATTGTAAGAAGTCATCCGGAGTCACAAATGCAGAGATCTCCGAGGCACGCAGAGTTAAGGGGACCTGCCAATAGCCTTTTAACAGGTCCAGCTTACTCATATACTTCGCCGACCCAATATCGTCAATACAATCTTCCTTCCATCGGGTTTAGGAACCAGTAGGCAGGGGGAACCCAGGGACTGGAACTAGGCTTGGCTAGGCTATTGTCTAAAAGATATTTTACCTCCTCTTTCATAACAGCCCGTTTCATGACATTGACACGGTATGGACGCTGTCTAATTGGCGCTGCATCACCCACGACTATGTCATGCTGTAAAACCGTGGTTTGAGTAGGGGTGTCATTAAAAAGAGTCGGGTGATCTGCAATTAACTGTAGAATATCGCAACACTGCTCTTCTGGCAAGTGGCTAAGGTAGGAAGGCAGGTTGGATAAAGTCTCCGAATTAGACAACCTAGCGCACTGCTGGGGGGCATTCCTAAGGACCAGACCATCTTCATCCTCAACAACCTCCACATTGACCGTATCAGCAACCACCGAGACTGAGGCTACAGAGACAGGTAAAATCCTCTCCTTACCAGGCAACTGAGCAGGTTCTCTGGCGTGGTACATTTTGAGCATGTTAATGTGACAAACACGCGACTGACATCTACGGTCAGGAGTTTGTATGACATAGTTACTGTCGCTAAGTTTTTCCTCCACAGTATACGGACCGGAAAAACGAGCGGACAGTGCAGAACCAGGAATGGGCAGCAACACTAGGACTTGATCTCCCGGCTTAAAAGAACGAGTGACAGCCTTCTGGTCATAGCGACTCTTCATCGCTCTCTGCGAGGTGGACAGCGCTTCCTTGGCGAGAGAGCAAGCACGTTGTAACCGCTCTTTGAACTGACTAACATAGTCCAGCACATTAGACTCGGGAGGCAAATCGGACATGAGCTGCTCTTTCAGCACTTTTAGAGGACCCCGCACGGTATGTCCAAAAACTAACTCGGCGGGACTAAACCCAAGCGATTCCTGTACTGTCTCTCTAAGGGCAAATAGAGCCAATGGAACCCCCTCGTCCCAACATTTCCCTGTATCCAAACAGTACTTCCGTAGGACTGATTTGAACGTCTGATGCCAGCGTTCGAGGACACCTTGTGTTTCAGGGTGATAAGCACTAGAGACCTTGTGCGTAATGGACAGAGACTGGAGGACCTGTTTGAATAGTCTCGAGAGAAAATTAGTACCTTGGTCAGTCTGCACAACTTTCGGGAAGCCAAATGTAGAGAAGAACCTAAGTAAGGCTTTAACGACAGACTTGGCGGTGATGGTACGTAGAGGGATTGCCTCAGGAAACCGGGTGGCAACGCACATGACAGTAAGCAGAAATTGGTTGCCAGACTTTGACTTTGGTAGCGGTCCCACGCAATCCACAACCACATGCTGAAAGGGTTCGCCTATGACAGGTATAGGACAGAGAGGAGCAGGGGGAATTACCTGATTTGGTTTCCCAGTAACCTGACAGGTGTGGCATGTTTTACAATGCTGAGCCACCGTGGACTTTAACCCAGGCCAAAAGAGAAAACTCTGTAGTAAGTCTTTGTAACCCCTAAGTGACCAGAACACGGGTTCTCATGAGCCAGGGATAGCACCTGCTGACGGTAAGCGGTAGGCACCACTACCTGATAAACAGCATCCCAGTCCTTTCCTGCAGACACAGAGGAAGACCATTTCCGCATCAGCATGCCATCATCCATGAAATAAGCAATGGACTGGCCGTTAGCGGCAACAGGATTTACAACCATATCAAAACACTGTTTTAAAGTTGGATCCGTTTTCTGGGCAACAATAAATTGTCCACGGTTGGCAGACAACCAGGACTGGTCTGGGAATAGTGCGTTCTCTTTTTCCTCCTTCTGTGAACACTGAGGAACTTCCGAGTTAGCACGACAACCATCACCGGTAAACATAGGTGCTAAAACAGTGTCAGACAAGTCCACACTTTCGCCGCATTTTCGGGACTGGGCTCGGGTGAGCGCACAAGCAGGGTAGACATTATAACACTTAGGAGGGAGCTCCTCCACAGGACACGGCTCAGGTTGGTTTAAAATCTCCAGTACAGGTTGCACTTTCCCACCTGCTATATCATTCCCCATTATGAAATGTACACCTGGTACGGGCAACGCGGGACGCACGGCAACCTTAAAACATCCAGAAACCAAATCGGTTTTAACATGCACTTGGTGTAGAGGAACAGACACAAAACCCATCTCAATACCCTGTACCAGCACATTGGAGCCACACGAGGATACTTCGGATAAGGGCAAAATCCCAGCCAACAAAAACGACTGTGAAGCACCGGTATCCCTAAGAATCCGAACTGGTTTAGGATCTCCTTTTTCATCGCGGAGTGCTACGAACCCATTGAAAATGAATGGCGCATAACCCACGTCCGTATTAATTTCAGCTTCTCCAGAAGACTGAGGAACCGTTTTAGCAAACACTACTGGCTTAGATTGACTAGTATTCTGTGAAGTCTTCTGTTTTAGAGCCTGACAGTCAGCAATCATATGCCCAGCCTTGTGGCAGTAGAAACACTTTCTCTCCTCTTTGGTGCGTGTAGGGGACAACCTAGAATTCTTGGCTTGGGACACAACCTGTGGGTCAGGGGAAAGGGGAGCAACCGGCTTTTCATTACGGGTGGGCACAAACACAGCCTTATGCGTTAGGCAGAACTCATCCACAAACACGGCCGCCTCACTCAACGATGTCACCTTCTGTTCGTTTAAGTATACCACAACGCGCTCGGGGGCACACTTCTTGAATTCCTCCAACAATATCAGCTCATGGAGCGAATCGTAGTCCGTAGCCTTACTGGCAGTACACCACTTGTCGAAGAGAGTCCCCTTCTCCCTAGCAAACTCCACAAATGATTGTGAAGATGTCTTTCTTTGCATCCTAAATCTCTGTCTGTATGCCTCCGGCACTAACTCGTATGCACGAAGAACAGCAGCTTTAACAATGTCATAGTCTAGGCTCTCCTCAAAAGACAGGGTAGCAAGAATCTCCTGCACTTTACCAGTTAACTTACACTGCAGCAGGGTAGACCATATTTCCTTTGGCCAACGCAGTGCAGCAGCGTTATTCAGCAGCATTCAAACGTACTAAAGTAGGCATCAACTTCGGTTTCGGGAGGTCTACGTGCCTTCTGACGTCATATGTGTTCCCGAAATATGTTTGAGGTTGGGACGGACCCGGTGCAGGTGTGGAAGCCGACTGCACAGCGGCATTCTGCAGCTCCACCTGCCACAGTCTGACCTTGGAATCTGCCTCTATTTCCAGCCTGTGTACTGACAACTTGCACTCATGTTCAAGCCTCACGCCTGAGCCTGAGCCCTTTCTTGTGCCTCCAACTGGAGACGGGCCAGCCGGACCTTAAATCTGGCATCAACCATTGACCCAGATGAACCCTGGCGAGAAACCCTCGAACCTCGGCAGGGTAGCTGGGGGTTTCTCCTCCACCTCTGTGTCAGCTAAAACCCTAGCAAAGACCTGCGGGGAAACGGGTTTCGACCCAGACACAGGGGACTTCACTCCTCCAATGGCACCAGCATCAGGCCGGCCGACAGGCGAGGCAACAAATACCTTCAGCTCCACCAATTATCCCACACCAATGACTTTATCTCCTTTTTTCAGCTGAGAACGGGAAACCTGAACCCCAAAGTGAGCTGCAATAGCCAACAAATCCGCCTTACGGCACTGATCAAAAGCAATAACTGAAGGTTCTACAATAAACTCATCCACATCAAACGAAGCCATTTTTGTCTTTTTCAGTGTCACACACCACCAACAAAAAAACACCGTACAACTAGTATTAACCAAAGTTATTCCTTACCCCAATAACACAGATCCCGGACGAGACCCCAATTATTATGTCCCGACCCTGGCAGTCTAGGGGAATGGTTAAGGGGCATAACATGTAGGATGAAAAAGAAAGAAAATAACCGCAGTGAAACAGGCAGGAGGAACAACACACAATATACAACGGTGAAGAGTGTTTATTAAGTGATTAGGTGAAGAAGGTGCAAAGGTGACAACAATATTTATAAGTATTTACAGTATATATATTTACACACACACAGACAGACACACGACCGAGGGGTCGGAACTATGAGTGTTGCCAAAGGAATGAAAAGAACAAAACCAAACATATCTAACTACAACAAAAGCAGGCTAACTAACTAAAAACACAAAGCAAAACCTACCTAACTACTCTAACTAACCAAACAAAAAACACAAGGGATGGCAAACACTCCTACCCTAGTGCGTCTATACATTAACATATTCCCCTGCGTGCGGTGTATAGGGGCCCCTATCTAACCTGTTCCTAACCCCAGTGACCGACAAAAGAACACAACAGGAGATAACAAAAACAGGATGCCACTAGACCGGAACCACACACTCTACATACACACAGCAAGGATAACGTGGGCAAAAGAAACACTGCACGAACACACACAACCAGCATAGACATACAGTCAGCATCATCAATCGTCTTCACTGTTACAAAAGGGTATTTAAAAGTCGCGTCGCCCTCTGAATGGTTGAAACTGTATATGACGTTAATGAATGGCAGCAAGAAGGACGAATGAAGGGAAGGCGAATGGCAGGGGCGAGATGATGGCGAGGAGGACGACAGCTGCGGACTTCTGAGGGGGGGGGGGGATAGCGGCAAACGTCTGGGGAGAGAAAACTGATAAACATACAACACCACAACAATAGCAACCACACGGAGACGTAACATATGGCTGTGTGGTTTTCAGATTTATTGTATAACTGTGCAGCCCAGCAGCCAACTAGTGAGCTCTTAGACCCCACAGCCTGCCCCAGAATCAGGAAGGACTTTCACCCCCCACTGGCAGCATATATTGGAGTACAGTGATGCTAAAACGTTGTGGCAGGCCATTGATTGGAAAGGGGGGTTTTCCTCGACTCCTCACCAAGAGATTCCTTCTGAAGCTGACTTCAAAGAACATATGGAGAAGCTGCTGAACCTCCCTGCTGGTTAGGGAGAAAACCCACTGCATATGGAGAGCTATAATGTGAATATGCCGCTGCTAGATGACCCAGTCACAAAAGCAGAGATTCAACATGTGATCGACTACCAGATAAACCTCTTGATTGTGGTCATTACCGGGGGATAACTGTGATCAACAGTGCAGCAAAGTTGTATGATTATGTGCTGAACAATAGACTGATGGCCTGGTATAAGCCATTCTGGGAGGAGGCAGGAGCCCAACCTAAAAGAGGCTGCATTGAACACATTGTGGCACTTAGGCTTACAATGGACTATTGTATCAGAAAGAAGGTTCAGCTGTACACTGCTGTTATAGACTTCTCCAAAGCTATGACAGGGTTCCATCAGGAAACCTGTTAAAAATTTTAAAACGCTTGGGTTGTGGAGTTACTATGATTTAGGTTCTGATGTCAATGTACAGTGTAACAACAAGTATCCTGGGCACAACAGCAATAACATCGTCCATCGGGTGAGGCAAGGATCGCCCACATCCTGCTTCATGTTTGTGACGTTTGTTGACCCGTTGATCAGAAACACAATGTGGAGACCATGGATTCTTAAAATGACTCCATGTTCTAACGCTGATTGAGAAATTGAAATACTTGGAGGAGTATGTTGTGGAATGTAATGAATATGGAATTCTTGGTAATGAAAGTAAAACAAAGTTTATGGCCATTTTGAGATTTGATGAAGGCAGGCAGCCTATTTGGCTTGGTTCATTTATGGTGAGGCATTGTAACAGTTATACTTATCTTGGAGCTATCTTCACTGCTGATTGATATTCCTGAACCTCACTGGCCCTACATGTAAAAGACTGTTTGCTGCAAGACTGGCATACAGAATGAAGAACATATACTGGTGTGCCCTCGCACACAGGATATCCATGGAAAATATGGGCATGACTCCACTGAATTGAGCTCACTCTTTGTGGGCACTGATAACAGAATTTTAGTTATGTTACATGCTTGCCTTGCGTTATTGGAGCACCAGCAATATTCTATGGCCTGAGTGAAGGGACTTTGTGTTGTTGATTTCATTACCTTTTTAACTTATGGATTTATTTTATATATGATTTTTTAGTGTTTGGACCCAAATGTTTTATCACTTTGTGTCAATAAAATGACTAACTAACTATCCTTAATGGTTATTGTATTCATGTAAAAGTGTTTTTTTTTATTAATAACAGCAAGGTTATCAATAATAACAATAGAAATAGGTTATTATAATAACAGCTTCCATTCCTATTCTATTATGCATGTATCTTTAATTTCAGTCTTCCTCTTTCCTCTCAAAAATAAGGGAGGAACATCCTCCCATACCTCTCAGGACCAGCTTCCTCTGATATAAATGTACTTATTTAAAAAAACTGTATTTCATATAACCATAATTATTCATCCATGGGGCTTTGAAACTATTGGCTGTGCAGATATGAAAATGCTCAAACATTGTATTAGGTGTGAGAGCTTCTGAAAGTGATAACTGAACCGCTGGAGCAGAACCCCTCAGTGTCCCAGGTCAGTGCCTCCCCCCTCAGCACCTGCAGTAGGTCCCAGCTGTAGCAGTGCAGTCTCTGTGCAGTCTGACCGAGGGAGGTTTCTGTACGGCTCTCTATCACTGTGTGAACACCCAGCCACTGATGTTTTGTATGTACTGACAGTAGTAATCTCCTGCATCTTCAGCCTGGACTCCACTGATGGTCAGAGTGAAGTCAGTCCCAGATCCACTGCCACTGAATCGACCAGGAATCACTGAGCTACACTGATTTATTAACTTTATCAGGGGTTTAGGGACTTCTCCTCTCTTCTGGCAAGGCAAGGCAAAACAGTTACTGTACACAGCAGGGTTGGTTCTACAGCTCAGGGTGACAGTGTCTCCTATGAGAGCATGTTTACCAGCAGTAGTCTGAGTCATAGTCACCTGTCCTGTGCATTCTGAAGGGAATCATAAACAACATACATCTCTGTTATATATATGTAGGGAATATTATGATATATAGTGATACTAAATATTTTGTTATTTGCATTCAATATTAGCTAAATTTGCATTACATTTAAATTAAAACAAGCAAGTAATACATCATGTACTTGAATAGTTTTTTTTTTAATCTCACCTGAAATACAGAAAGCGGGTGCCCAGATGAAGATGGTGATAAAAGTCATTGTTGCTGGGGGTTCTGTTGCCATGAAGGACAGCTCTCAGTCATCAAGTGTTAAACTGACAGGACTATAAACACTCCCAGAGCACTGAAGCATGTGCTGCCAATGCAAAGTGTCTTCTCTATGCAAATGGTCTTCCTGGGTACAGCAGGCACATGGTTTGACATAGTGTCTGTCAGTAATGCTGTCCAAATTAAAATGCTTTTCTGTTTTTTACTTTCAGCTTTGTTCGGTTGTTTTCGTATGTTTTGCATTTTCTGTTTTCCCCTGTCCATGCGCTTTTGTTTTCATTGCCCTTTTTTTGTTCGCCCCGCCTTCCTCATTACCTGTCTAGTTGATTGTTCATTTATTTCACCTGCCCTGTTGTTCACCTGTGTCTCGTTTGCTTGTTAGTCCTGTGCATTTATGCCCTGTTTGTTCTTCTGTTAGTTGTGAGTTTGACTCGGTGTATTTTCTGCCTGTTATCTGCAAGCCTTTTGATCCTGCCTGTTGTTACCCGTGTCTGTTTCCTGTTCTTTTGATTCCTGATTGGCGGTTTTGTACCTTTGCTGAGCCTGCCTGTGGATGAACTCTATTGCCTGTTTTGACTCCTGCCCTGGATCGTGTTTTTGTACTTTTGCCGAGTCTCTCTGGTTTTGACCTCTGCCTGACTACAGACTCTGATTTTGGATTTGTGGACTTTACATTTGGCTGCTTAATAAACTCCCATGTATTGTGTCTGTATGTGCCTGGGTCTCTCTGAGTTCTGACAGCGTCACAGTGCACTTCACATTAACATTTACAGAAATTATTCTCATGACGTTGCAGGGTGGTTTACAAGACCCTGCTGCTTAAAAGGGAGAGCACTATGACTGCATCTGCACTGGCTGAATATCTGAGGTGCAGATTCACTTCTGAGCTCATTTTTGTGGCCCATTGTTTGCTTTTCATAAGTATCCCGGTAAATGTCAGTCTGTTTCCATGGATGAGATCCAACTTTTGAATCACTTTTCCTTTCAAGATACAGCTTTTCCTTGCTTAGAATACAATGTCCTGATTTTGCTTTGACACATAAATTCATTTTGTGTGCTTGTTATTTTAGTGTTTAAAGCACCTGCTATTCCGTCACCAAGTATTCATCTTTTTCAAAATCTGCGATAGATTTCACATGTTGCTTTAGAAACTTGCATATTGAAGTTTTGATTCATAAATGTATTTTACAGTAGAAAGTGCTGACAATTAGTGTTGACTTTTTATTAAACATGTGTGTTGACCCAAAGCAGTATGTAATGATTGGTTACCATGAGTGATCATAGGATAGCTCCTCCCTTTTTGGGTTTCATGAAGCCTCAGTCTTCCATATCTGAGCTGAGGAGGGCTAAAAAAGTATGGGCCTCTGGGTCTCTCCACCTGTAAAACTCTCTTCATACCTTCACCTCTCTGTGGGCAGCAGCAGGAAGCTCTGACTGCAGCCAAAGAGGAGTAGCCTTCTCTGCACCTCCTGCACAACAGCTAGGGGCACTGAGACACAAGATTTGTGTCTCACTGATTTTAATATTCTATAGAAACAATATGATTTTACATTGAAATATGTTTCATATCAATACATTATCACTCAGAGTAGAGTCAATCATTTTCTTGAGCTCAGAGGTGAATTGTGTGTTGTATTGCAGTTGTATTTGAAATGATATTCATATTGACTGTGGTCGGAGAGGTAGTGATGTGAGGTGGCACTTTATAACACACATGGTTTGTGCAACTCTCCACTGTTTATTTTCAAATGTCAGCACTTCTCCTCTGGTCCCAGAAGAGCAGAGCCAAAAAGACAGCAGCTCTCTGAGGAACAGATTATTCTGCAGTATATTACATTTGTAAATATGGTATATTTTGCTTATCTATCCTTGATGTTTCCATAAATGTACCAGTGAGAATTAAAATATGTTCATGTATTTTCTTAGGGCTTGATATTGAAAAAACCTTTTTACCTACATACAAACAAAACTGATATTAGGATATCATGGGGACTTAGTGAATAGGGTATTGTATCTATAAGTAAAGCAGTTAGTGCAATACAGAATACAATCAGTGCTGTATAACATGAGGAAATACAATTCCCGTGGCATAAGGGAGCAGATGGGGGCACTGTGGTTTATCTGAGTTTTAATGCTCTCACAGGACATCATGGCATGTTTTAGTTGTAGTTACAAAACTGACCAGCAGGGGACGTGCTGTAATAATTCTCACAGTTGCCTGTCTGAGCAGTTCTGTGGCTGTAGCGCAGGCAGGGTTTTGAACAGCAGTTACTCAGGCTCAATTACTGTGATGGAATTACAGTGGTGGGACCAGACTGAATATCGGCAGTAAGTGGTGAAAAAACTAGATTTTCCCACCTGCAAGAAATATTTCGGGGTTATATTAGCTGCAATATTTTCACTGAAGAGTAACCAAGGTGTTTGTACTCCTATTTTCTATCTGTTTGCATTTGTTTACTTACGGGGTAACAGAAAAATGCTAACATAAACATGTAGATTATACACACATATTTGCTGAAACAAAATGTAGAAGGGTAAGAATAAGGGTGCAGTAACCATATTCACATGCAATAATTTTCAAAATGCCAGAGTTTATAAAAATGAACATAAATCCCAGACAGTACTGACACAATGCATATTGTGATTGCTTCCCATTGCATTAAATTACCAGTCAGGTCTGGCTTCTGCAGCCATTGCTGTTTTTGCACTGCAGTGAATGAGGCTTTTGCTGCTTTCTGACATAAACATACTAAATTACCCAGACACAAACTGAACATGATTGGTAATAACTCACATTTATTTAAACTGGGTGATTCTGAGAGGGGGATAATCAAGCTCTGATTTGATGTGTTCCTGCTCAGGAGTGCCTCTCAGTGTAGGATGAGAGTAACACGTGGCAATATAAAGAGTAATAGACAGTGTTTCCATTACTGCAAAAAATACAGTATTATAACATTTTATATATGACAGTTATTAGGTAACACTGCCAACTCTGTGCACTTATGACATTAAATGAAGGGCAGCAGTGTTGTTCTCTCTGTTTCATGTTTCCTTTTAAACAACATTTATTTGTGTTTAGTTTTTCCTGATTTGAATGTTCACTAATATTTGCGTGGATATATAGATCAGGATTTGATGCAAACTTCAGCTTCAACTCTGTTATTACAGTGTTATTACATCAGGTGCAATAGTGGTGCTCCATTCAAACTGTCAGTTTGTGTGACAGTTTGAATGGAACTGCTGTAGACCTAGTGGTTTCACAGACAAATATACTACATATAAATCAGTGGTGGATGGAGACTCAAAAAATTGGGGAGGACAGGTGAGAGGAGGAGGGCAAAGCAGTAGAGTGTCAAAGACAAATAAGGTTTACAAAACAGCAATATTTTTACAAAAAAGAAAAAAATATATTCGTTGCATGGATATTGAAAGTACATTGGATTGTTTCCCAAGAATTATTAGCCTGTAAGTTTGATTCAGAATAAGGTCATTCATGCATTTTTGCATGAGTATCACATCTTTAAATGTTTGAGGTTATCATCTATGGGAACTGGACAGAGAAATGTTAGGACTTTTTTCCCTTCTCCACCAGGGGTCACCAGAGACTCTGTGCTTCCTAATTGTGCTCACCCATTCTGTTGATAGCCCCACCTGTGTCTCATTTACTGTGTGTCATGTGTATTGTTTCCTTATTAGTTAGTGTATTTAAACCCTGGTCTTTGTCTCTGTCATTGCTTAGTCTTTGTTAGTTCTACCTGCTTCAGTGTAGTCCTGTGTTCTGAGCCTCTTGTTGTTTTGGATTTGTCTCTGTTTACCTGACCTTGACCTTATTGCTCTGTCTTTGGATTTACCCTTTTGGATTTCCCTGTTGGATTGTTTGCCCTGTTTCGGATTGCTCTTTGTGTTGACCTGGACTGTTTTTTGGATTACTCTTTGGATACGGCTTGGATTCTGTTGCCTGTGTTTTTTCTATTGGAATAAACTCCTCATCTAAAGTCTACCGCTGTCTCTGCATTTGAGTTCACCACCTAACATCATAGCTCTGTGGTCAGCGCTGAGGTCTTCTAATTGTGGGACCGGGGTTAAGGACTTGGTTCCCTTACAAGAAATGAATTAAGTACAATTAAAATGATCTTTCTTCATGAATTTTTATTGGTTTTGTAAAAATATAAGTTATTAGATTTGAGTTAAGTAGTATTTCATCATAAAATTATAGTTTTTGCAAATAACTAATATTTATCATTATGTTACTACCTTCTATATTAGTTACCTAGAAACGTTTACATTTTTATTCATGTGTATTATGTGTGTT
Source organism: Albula goreensis (assembly GCA_022829145.1). NCBI lineage: Eukaryota > Metazoa > Chordata > Actinopteri > Albuliformes > Albulidae > Albula > Albula goreensis. The sequence continues at coordinate 4,809 of CM040755.1, read as the reverse complement.
ATATTTTTTCTGAATAGTCCAAATGAACACTTTTATTTTAAAATTTCACCCTCAGTAGAGTTATACCTGCTGTCAAATGCTTGTTCAGTCTTTTTCTCCTCAGCTCTCCATATAGTCATTCTGTAATACCTTTCCGGTTCCTGTAAATAAATGCTTATGGAGCTTGAGTTTACCAGAGCCTCAGTCCCCAGAGTATGGAATGATAATCCACAACATTCCCTTGCCTGTCCGTTCCTCCTCCACTACCCACAAAACTAACCATGCCATGGCAGTCTCCAGTGTCCTTTTTTTTTCCCCATGAACTGGTAAACAATAACCTATTTATTTGTCATTTTCCACTCTGCCTTATAAAAGTAAGTTATTAATGATGTGCAAATGCTAATATTCAAACTACTCACAGATTTCTGAATGCATTCAGAAGAAAACATGCAATAATACTTATGGATGTAATTCACTTATGTTGCAAGTACACATTTTTAATTTAGGCGACTCTGCTATGTACTTGATATAGAATGGTTAAATTAAAGACAATTTAAGAAAATCTGGACCACAACAGTAGTCTACTACCTCAAACAATGCAACATTTTAATTAACGTTGTTGTCAGTTTCTTATGTGAAGCTCCCTTTTTTCTTTCCTGTCAGCACTGGACAAAATGACAAGTGTTTTTTTTCACAGCTTGTTGAAGCGTCTACGATCACTTAAGTCTTTCAGCTGACAAAAAATAGGTGGGTGATTTGAAACGAGTCGGTGCTGTTGTCAAGAATGCCTCACCTGTGGTTGTGCGATGTCAATCAGGACGTGAGGGCCACCTCCCATGAAATGCCAAATAACGTTTTCTGACCCATCACAGGCTGACAGAGAAAAATATAATGCATCGAGTTAATCTGAGTGTTTCCGCCCTGCAGAGGACGGGCAGTGTTGTTCCTCACCTGAGGGACTTGGAGGTTGCTATTGAGGGTTTGAATTTGTTTGAGTTTGAGTTGAAATAAAGGATTACTGTACCCAAGAGATTTTTTACTCATGTAAAAGTGTATTTTTTAAAATTAATGACAGCAAGGTCTACGAATATTAGATTTCAAATATTTTTATTTTACAGTCTTCCTCTTTCCTCTCAAAAACAGGGTGGAGCACCCTCCTTCTCCTCTATGGACCAGCCTCCTCTGATTATATATATATATATATATATATATATATATATATATATATATATATATATATATATACGCTGAACGGGGAGGTTCAGCAAGGTGGGGCGGCACAATAAAGCACAAACACAAGAGCGAGTGAGTTTGCCAGGCGCGTAGCCTGTTTTAATAACAAAAAACACCAAACAGAGTACAGCCCGGAGCTAAGAGACCGCTGCGACCAGAAACACAACCAGCAGTACGAAAAAACTAACAAATAACAAACACTGGCGAAGGACCGGCAGGCAGGCAATCTCCTTCTGCGAACCTCGTAATTCCTTCCTCTTAGCCAGAGTCTGTAAAAAGAAAACTTACAGCCGGTTAGAGCCCCAAGAGTGGAGATGGTATATCTCCCCGTACATGGGACCGCGGCGACTTAAGTAGTCCCGCAATCACCCTGGAGTAGCGGCAGCTGTGTTGATTGCTGAAGGGCTGCAGGTGTTCCTTGTTGGGGTTGTCTGCAGCCCGACGCCGCTCTCCAGGGTGCTGCTGCTTTTGCTGCACACCCGGCGCTGTCCTGCGTGCTGATCTTGTCTTCCCAGTGGCGGTTTGAGATGACGGTCGGTGGGCACTGCGGCGCTGGAGGGGGGGCACCTCCTCTTGCCCCGCCACAATATACACTGACGGGTTCTGTTCCAGCAGGAAGTCCAGATGTAGAACACTGAGAACTGATGCAGAATAGAACATAAAGAACAGACAGAAAGGACATTTCTGCCCTATAATTCTGAAGTCAGTAAAATCGGTGCATATTAAAAGAAGATGAATGAGATTATTACAGTGTTCAAAACAAGAAGTTCGTTCTCCATAGAGAGATCCTCAAAGGTTGGAAGTTATAAAAATGAAAAAATAGAATTTATTCCATCAATATAGCCAGTTCTATTCTATCTACATTTTGCTTGTTGCTCAGCCAAAGCATGTCATTATCCTGGGCCTTGTTGGGACAGAGCTAAGGGTACCTTTACATAAAAAACCAAAGGCACTTGTTTTGCCTTGTTGTTAGGTAAGTCAATGATGGTTTGGTCAGTTCTAAACATAGTTTGTTTAGTTCCAAAAAAGTCATTTAAGTGACTTTCATTTACATGGCGATCATGCAGAGTATGGTGTCTGGCACAAAGAGAGGGCAGTACAATCATTTGAGATGGGCCCAGGTGAAGCTGTGCTTTCTCCTGTCTTATATTTGCATGCCATATAATTTGCACAAAGCTGAAGTTTAAATTTCATGAATATGCAAATCAAATATATTTGTCTATGACAAGAATTTGTTTCTCCTTCAGTAAATGAATATTGTTAGCAAACTTGATTGCAGAAGTTGTTGTGGCTGGTCATGAACAGTGCTCTCACAAGATGCGTGTCTCTGCAGAATGTCCCTCGCCATGGATCTTTGGATCCTGGCATTCACCGTAATCATGTCCCTGCCTGACCATCCGCCTCTTCCTGAGGAGGACCTCCTTTCATGTCAGCTGACTAAAGAAAGGGAAGAAGAAAAAGCCACTGACCAGCCACTGAATCAAGTCAGCCACCCATTCCTGTTGCAGAACCCCGCCCCCTCCCTGCAGATCCTAGGAGGCAGAGAACAGGATCAAAAAGGAAGAAGAGTGAAACAGTTGAGGAAATCCCTCGAAATAGCTAAAACATGACATTCAATATCACTAAAACCACTGATCTAGGGGGCAGCTTTTGCTCATGGCCACACCACGCTGAACACGCCTGATCTCGTCTGATCTCGGAAGCCAAGCAGCGTCGGGCCTGCATAGTACTTGGATGGGTGACCGCCTGGGAATGCCAGGTGCTGTAAGCATTTTTGTTTTTCGATTGGTTGAAATGGCTCCAATCTGGGCTCAATGGCTGGGGGCCCCTCATCACACTTTTTTTAATATCCTCAAACCTTTGTTGCTTCAGTACCTGAACAAAATCAACATCCAACGAGCCTGATGCAAAAAGTTTTATTGTGTATTATCCGAACACGATACGCGACACCAGCCGGAATGGTCCGCACAGAGGACAAAGAGACCTTGGCACTCCAACATTAACCCTGAGGACTTTGCTAACCCTATTCCTTTTTATTCTTTGTCTTATCTAAGGCCTTCCCCCAGCTTATCTAAGGATTGCCCCAGGAGAAGCAACTTAGGCCCTCCTAACTTTCTTATTGTTAGAATTATCTGAAACCTTGAAGCCAGTATTTAGTGCTAATGGCAACCATTTTATTAAGGAATAGACTGCCACCATGTGTGTCTGGCAGTGAACTACACCCAAAGGAGACCGACCTCTTCCAGGTTACTGCATCCAGGTTGTGTCTACACCATTATATCTACGCATACGTTTTGTCAGTATCAAAATGTGCATGACTGTAAGTATGTCGGTCAACGCTGTTTCAGTTGAAAGATAGGTCTGATCCCATAAATTAAACTTCTACAACCGTTGGTGTAAGCAGTTGTCTTTGCGCCCGCTTGGGTGACCGGTGGTCTCCCGGTCTTGTGTGGGGGACCAGCTGCCCGTGGTTTTGGAGCCAAGGGCTGAGAACGAGGTATCGGGAGAGAGGATTAAGATTGGGAGACCCTCGGTAAAATGGAGGTCAGGCTTAAGCAGGAGTTTAACCCTCCTATTATCTTTGGGGTCCATGTGACCCCATTCAATGTCACGTTTCCAAATGGATTATTGACTTTGTTTTTTGCCTCATATTTCATGACTTTTCCTAATGTAATGGGGACAACTGGGTGAACGTAAAATGAACATGATGATACGTTTTCAATGTCCTGTACACATGGGTGTTCTCTGGGCTGAATTTGACCCCAGGTTGTTTTGGCGGTATAAAACATAAGAAATATCAACATCTTTCACACATTTCTTTGGGTTGTTTTGGATGATATTGAGGCCACTAACATGCAATTTTATAATCTTCAAAAAACCTTCCCTTTGCTTTAGGGCGTGTTGCTAGATTTGAGGCACTACTGGGGCGCGAAACCCTAGTGCTCACATCCTCATGCGGGGAATTCATCAGCAACTACAATGGGCTAGTTGTGTTACATTACTTTCCAGTCATTTAGCTGAAACTTTTATTCAAAGTGACTTACAGTTGATTAGGCTGACCAGGGGCAAACCCTCCCTTGGGAGCTATGCAATTTTCCCATAAGCATTTACCGGGGCACCACAGATTGTTACTGGAGCATGTGCCCCAGTGAGATCGGGTCTGGTGGCCTTAACCTATTGTAACCATGCCTGTGGTAGTGTGAGAGCCACTGATAGTTCAAATGAAATGGGGGAGGGGGAAATATAATTCCCACAAGAACGCTGATATTTCCTGCACTGCTGGTTTGTGGAAATGTGGTTCCAGTGAGGAGATTGGCATTAAAAGAAAAAGAGTTCTTTCTTTCCAATCTCAAGTCAAACCGAGAGAATTTATGGTGATTTGCATACTTTTTCCAGCAGTAGGTATTTTGGGTGTTTGCCGGGGTTGGGGGTGGTGGTGGTGGTGGTAATATTTAGTATAAAGGGCTATTTAGCTGGTAAACTAAGAAAGGTAAAGTACCTGACACATAAAAATGGGTAGCAATTTTAATTATAATCATTGCCTGGAAGTTGAAATAGCTTGGGTCAAAGTGACCCCAAGGATAAAAGATGTTAGCA
>CM040754.1:35803500-35813930 GCA_022829145.1 Albula goreensis | reverse complement strand
GAAAACATTTTCACTGTCAAAGTACACTCTAACAACTGCAAAAGTGTATACGGATGCAAGATCCAAGTTTCAAGCTTGTTTGACTAAGAAAACTTAGTTTTGTGTTTGGCTCAGAAACAAAGTCAGGTACTAATGATTTCTCATTCCTGGACTTGCAATACTTCAGTTTTCCTTCTTGGCCAGTGCCAGTGTAAGGTTCATGTTTCCCTTCATTGTGAGAGCAGTACAGCTCGCTGCAATGAAAGAACTCTCACAGTGACTGAATCTTCCTCTAACAGTATGCGCTGGGTGGCACCTCGCAAAGACTTAAGAAAGCATCGTGTATACAAAGCATTCGACAAAAGTCAACATTTTCAGTTTCTGCTTCTTCGTACACTTCCCAGTCTCTGTCTGCGATGACAAACTGTTTCACCGATGCAAATGTTGTTCTAAACGCGATGTGGCACTTGCGAGTTTCTAACGTGCGCATGAAACACGTTCATTCGCTCCTGTGCTGTACACGAGTAATGAAAGGCAAAAACTTAAAGTGAGTGAGGGAAAACGTTTTCACTGTCAGTACACTCTCTAACAACTGCAAAAGTGTATACGGATGCAAGATCAAGTTTCAAGCTTGTTTGACTAAGAAAACTTAGTTTTGTGTTGGCTCAGAAACAAGTCAGGTACTAATGATTTCTCGTTCCTGGACTTGCAATGCCTGAGTTTCCTTCTTGGCCAGTGCCAGTGTAAGGTTCATGTTTCCCTTCATTGTGGGAGCAGTACAGCTCCTTTGCAATGAAAGAATCTCACAGTGACTGAATCTTCCACTCTAACAGTATGCGCTGGGTCGCACCTCGCAAAGACTTAAGAAAGTACATGCGTGTGTAAAGCATTCGACAAAAGTCAACATTTCCAGCGTTTCTTCTTCGTACACTTCCCAGTCTGTCTGGTAATGCGACAAACCTATTTACCGATGAAACGAAGTTTGTTCTAAGCGCGATTTGGCACTTGCGAGGTTTCAAAGGTACGCATGAAACACGTTCATTCGCTCCTGTGCTGTACACGAAGTTGAGAAAGGCAAACTGAAAGTGAGTGGAAAACGTTTTCACTGACAGTACCTCTAACAACTACCAAAGTGTATCAGGATGCAAGATCCAAGTTTCAAGCTTGTTTGACTAAAGACTTAGTTTGTGTTTGGCTCAGAAACAAGTCAGAGTACTAATGATTTCTCATTCCTGGACTTGCAATACTTCAGTTTTCCTTCTTGGCCAGTGCCAGTGTAAGGTTCATGTTTCCCTTCATTGTGAGAGCAGTACAGCTCGCTGCAATGAAAAGAACTCTCACAGTGACTGAATCTTCACTCTAACAGTATGAGCTGGGTCGCACCTCGCAAAGACTTAGAAATTACATGCGTGTGTAAAGCATTCGACAAAGTCAACATTTTCAGTTTCTGCTTCTTCCTACACTTCCCAATCTGTGCGATGACAAACTGTTTCACCGATGAAGCGAAATGTTGTTCTAAACGCGATTTGGCACTTGCGAGTTTCTAAGGTGCGCATGAAACACGTTCATTCGCTCCTGTGCTGTACATGAGTTAATGAAAGGCAAAAAACTTAAAGTGAGTGAGGAAAACGTTTTCACTGTCAGTACACTCTAACAACTGAAAAAAAGTGTATCTGGATGCAAGATCCAAGTTTCCAAGCTTGTTTGACTAAGAAAACTTAGTTTTGTGTTTGGCTCAGAAACAAAGTCAGGTACTAATGATTTCTCATTCCTGGACTTGCAATACTTCATTTTCCTTCTTGGCCAGTGCCAGTGTAAGGTTCATGTTTCCCTTCATTGTGAGAGCAGTACAGCTCGCTGCAATGAAAAGAACTCTCACAGTGACTGAATCTTCACTCTAACAGTATGCGCTGGGTCGCACCTCGCAAAGACTTAAGAAAGTATATGCGTGTGTAAAGCATTCGACAAAAGTCAACATTTTCAGTTTCTACTTCGTACACTTCCCAGTCTTTGCGATGATGACAAAGCTTTCACCGATGAAACGACATGTTGTTCTAAAAAACGCGATGTGGCACTTGCGACTTTCTAAAGGTGCGCATGAAACACGTTCATTCGCTCCTGTGCTGTACACGAGTAATGAAAGGCAAAAACTTAAAGTGAGTGAGGGGAAAACGTTTTCACTGTCAGTACACTCTAACAACTGCAAAGAGTGTATACGGATGCAAGATCCAAGTTTCCAAGCTTGTTTGACTAAGAAAACTTAGTTTTGTGTGTGGCTCACAAACAAAGTCAGGTACTAATGATTTCTCATTCCTGGACTTGCAATACTTCAGTTTTTCCTTCTTGGCCAGTGCCAGTGTAAGGTTCATGTTTCCCTTCATTGTGAGAGCAGTACAGCTCGCTGCAATGAAAGAACTCTCACAGTGACTGAATCTTCACTCTAACAGTATGCGCTGGGTCGCACCTCGCAAAGACTTAAGAAATTACATGCGTGTGTAAAGCATTCGACAAAAGTCAACATTTTCAGTTTCTGCTTCTTCCTACACTTCCCAATCTGTGCAATGACAAACTGTTTCACCGATGAAACGAAATGTTGTTCTAAAGCGATTTGGCACTTGCGAGTTTCTAGGTGCGCATAAAACACTTTCATTCGCTCCTGTGCTGTACATGAATTAAGAAAGGCAAAAACTTAAAGTGAGTGAGGGAAAACGTTTTCACTGTCAGTACACTCTAACAACTGCAAAAGTGTATACGGATGCAAGATCCAAGTTCCCAAGCTTGTTTGACTAAGAAAACTTAGTTTTGTGTTTGGCTCACAAACAAAGTCAGGTACTAATGATTTCTAATTCCTGGACTTGCAATACTTCATTTTCCTTCTTGGCCAGTGCCAGTGTAAGGCTCATGTTTCCCTTCATTGTGAGAGCAGTACAGCTCGCTGCAATGAAAGAACTCTCACAGTGACTGAATCTTCACTCTAACAGTATGCGCTGGGTCGCACCTCGCAAAGACTTAAGAAAGTACATGTGTGTAAAGCACGCGATGTGGCACTTGCGATTTTCTAAGGTGCGCATGAAACACGTTCATTCGCTCCTGTGCTGACATGAGTTAAGAAAGGCAAAAAACTTAAAGTGAGTGAGGGAAAACGTTTTCACTGTCAGTACACTCTAACAACTGCAAAAGTGTATACGGATGCAAGATCCAAGTTTCCAAGCTTGTTTGACTAAGAAAACTTAGTTTTGTGTTTGGCTCAGAAACAAAGTCAGGTATTAATGATTTCTCATTCCTGGACTTGCAACACTTCAGATTTCCTTCTTGGCCAGTGCCAGTGTAAGGTTCATGTTTCCCTTCATTGTGAGAGCAGTACAGCTCGCTGCAATGAAAAGAACTCTCACAGTGACTGAATCTTCACTCTAACAGTATGCGCTGGGTCGCACCTCGCAAAGACTTAAGAAATTACAGGCGTGTGTAAAGCATTCGACAAAAGTCAACATTTTCAGTTTCTGCTTCTTCGTACACTTCCCAGTCTGTGCGATGACAAACTGTTTCACCGATGAAACAAAATGTTGTTCTAAACGCGATGTGGCACTTGCGAGTTTCTAAGGTGCGCATGAAACACGTTCATTCGCTCCTGTGCTGTACATGAGTAAGAAAGGCAAAAAACTTAAAGTGAGTGAGGGAAAACGTTTTCACTGTCAGTACACTCTAACAACTGCAAAAGTGTATACGGATGCAAGATCCAAGTTTCCAAGCTTGTTTGACTAAGAAAACTTAGTTTTGTGTTTGGCTCACAAACAAAGTCAGGTACTAATGATTTCTCATTCCTGGACTTGCAATACTTCAGTTTTCCTTCTTGGCCAGTGCCAGTGTAAGGTTCATGTTTCCCTTCATTGTGAGAGCAGTACAGCTCGCTGCAATGAAAAGAACTCTCACAGTGACTGAATCTTCACTCTAACAGTATGCGCTGGGTCGCACCTCTCAAAGACTTAAGAAATTACATGCGTGTGTAAAGCATTCGACAAAAGTCAACATTTTCAGTTTCTGCTTCTTCCTACACTTCCCAATCTGTGCGATGACAAACTGTTTCACCGATGAAACGAAATGTTGTTCTAACGCGATTTGGCACTTGCGATTTTCTAAGTGCGCATGAAACACGTTCATTCGCTCCTGTGCTGTACATGAGTTAAGAAAGGCAAAAAACTTAAAGTGAGTGAAGGAAAACGTTTTCACTGTCAGTACACTCTAACAACTGCAAAAGTGTATACAGATGCAAGATCCAAGTTTCAAGCTTGTTTGACTAAGAAAACTTAGTTTTGTGTTTGGCTCAGAAACAAAGTCAGGTACTAATGATTTCTCATTCCTGGACTTGCAATACTTCAGTTTTCCTTCTTGGCCAGTGCCAGTGTAAGGTTCATGTTTCCCTTCATTGTGAGAGCAGTACAGCTCGCTGCAATGAAAAGAACTCTCACAGTGACTGAATCTTCACTCTAACAGTATGCGCTGGGTCGCACCTCGCAAAGACTTAAGAAAGTACATGCGTGTGTAAAGCATTCGACAAAAGTCAACATTTTCAGTTTCTGCTTCTTCGTACACTTCCCAGTCTTTGCGATGACAAACTGTTTCACCGATGAAACGAAATGTTGTTCTAAACGCGATTTGGCACTTGCGAGTTTCTAACGTGCGCATGAAACACGTTCATTCGCTCCTGTGCTGTACATGAATTAAGAAAGGCAAAAACTTAAAGTGAGTGGGAAAACGTTTTTCACTATCAGTACACTCTAACAACTGCAAAAAGTGTATACGGATGCAAGATCTAAGTTTCAAGCTTGTTTGACTAAGAAAACTTAGTTTTGTGTTTGGCTCAGAAACAAAGTCAGGTACTAATGATTTCTCATTCCTGGACTTGCAATACTTCAGTTTTCCTTCTTGGCCAGTGCCAGTGTAAGGTTCATGTTTCCCTTCATTGTGAGAGCAGTACAGCTCGCTGCAATGAAAAGAACTCTCACAGTGACTGAATCTTCACTCTAACAGTATGCGCTGGGTCGCACCTCGCAAAGACTTAAGAAATTACATGCGTGTGTAAAGCATTCGACAAAAGTCAACATTTTCAGTTTCTGCTTCTTCCTACACTTCCCAATCTGTGCGATGACAAACTGTTTCACCGATGAAACGAAATGTTGTTCTAAACGCGATTTGGCACTTGCGAGTTTCTAAGGTGCGCATGAAACACGTTCATTCGCTCCTGTGCTGTACATGAGTTAAGAAAGGCAAAAAACTTAAAGTGAGTGAGGGAAAACGTTTTCACTGTCAGTACACTCTAACAACTGCAAAAGTGTATACGGATGCAAGATCCAAGTTTCCAAGCTTGTTTGACTAAGAAAACTTAGTTTTGTGTTTGGCTCAGAAACAAAGTCAGGTACTAATGATTTCTCATTCCTGGACTTGCAACACTTCAGTTTTCCTTCTTGGCCAGTGCCAGTGTAAGGTTCATGTTTCCCTTCATTGTGAGAGCAGTACAGCTCGCTGCAATGAAAAGAACTCTCACAGTGACTGAATCTTCACTCTAACAGTATGCGCTGGGTCGCACCTCGCAAAGACTTAAGAAAGTACATGCGTGTGTAAAGCATTCGACAAAAGTCAACATTTTCAGTTTCTGCTTCTTACACTTCCCAGTCTTTGCGATGACAAACTGTTTCACCGATGAAACGAAATGTTGTTCTAAACGCGATTTGGCACTTGCGAGTTTCTAAGGTGCGCATGAAACACGTTCATTCGCTCCTGTGCTGTACATGAGTTAAGAAAGGCAAAAACTTAAAGTGAGTGAGGGAAAACGTTTTCACTGTCAGTACACTCTAACAACTGCAAAAGTGTATACGGATGCAAGATCCAAGTTTCAAGCTTGTTTGACTAAGAAAACTTAGTTTTGTGTTTGGCTCAGAAACAAAGTCAGGTACTAATGATTTCTCATTCCTGGACTTGCAATACTTCAGTTTTCCTTCTTGGCCAGTGCCAGTGTAAGGTTCATGTTTCCCTTCATTGTGAGAGCAGTACAGCTCGCTGCAATGAAAAGAACTCTCACAGTGACTGAATCTTCACTCTAACAGTATGCGCTGGGTCGCACCTCGCAAAGACTTAAGAAATTACATGCGTGTGTAAAGCATTCGACAAAAGTCAACATTTTCAGTTTCTGCTTCTTCTACACTTCCCAATCTGTGCGATGACAAACTGTTTCACCGATGAAACGAAATGTTGTTCTAAACGCGATTTGGCACTTGCGAGTTTCTAAGGTGCGCATGAAACACGTTCATTCGCTCCTGTGCTGTACATGAGTTAAGAAAGGCAAAAAACTTAAAGTGAGTGAAGGAAAACGTTTTCACTGTCAGTACACTCTAACAACTGCAAAAGTGTATACGGATGCAAGATCCAAGTTTCAAGCTTGTTTGACTAAGAAAACTTAGTTTTGTGTTTGGCTCACAAACAAAGTCAGGTACTAATGATTTCTCATTCCTGGACTTGCAATACTTCAGTTTTCCTTCTTGGCCAGTGCCAGTGTAAGGTTCATGTTTCCCTTCATTGTGAGAGCAGTACAGCTCGCTGCAATGAAAAGAACTCTCACAGTGACTGAATCTTCACTCTAACAGTATGCGCTGGGTCGCACCTCGCAAAGACTTAAGAAAGTACATGCGTGTGTAAAGCATTCGACAAAAGTCAACATTTTCAGTTTCTGCTTCTTCGTACACTTCCCAGTCTGTGCGATGACAAACTGTTTCACCGATGAAACGAAATGTTGTTCTAAACGCGATTTGGCACTTGCGAGTTTCTAAGGTGCGCATGAAACACGTTCATTCGCTCCTGTGCTGTACATGAGTTAAGAAAGGCAAAAAACTTAAAGTGAGTGAGGAAAACGTTTTCACTGTCAGTACACTCTAACAACTGCAAAAGTGTATACGGATGCAAGATCCAAGTTTCAAGCTTGTTTGACTAAGAAAACTTAGTTTTGTGTTTGGCTCAGAAACAAAGTCAGGTACTAATGATTTCTCATTCCTGGACTTGCAACACTTCAGATTTCCTTCTTGGCCAGTGCCAGTGTAAGGTTCATGTTTCCCTTCATTGTGAGAGCAGTACAGCTCGATGCAATGAAAAGAACTCTCACAGTGACTGAATCTTCACTCTAACAGTATGCGCTGGGTCGCACCTCGCAAAGACTTAAGAAAGTACATGCGTGTGTAAAGCATTCGACAAAAGTCAACATTTTCAGTTTCTGCTTCTTCCTACACTTCCCAGTCTGTGCGATGACAAACTGTTTCACCGATGAAACGAAATGTTGTTCTAAACGCGATTTGGCACTTGCGAGTTTCTAAGGTGCGCATGAAACACGTTCATTCGCTCCTGTGCTGTACATGAGTTAAGAAAGGCAAAAAACTTAAAGTGAGTGAGGAAAACGTTTTCACTGTCAGTACACTCTAACAACTGCAAAAGTGTATACGGATGCAAGATCCAAGTTTCAAGCTTGTTTGACTAAGAAAACTTAGTTTTGTGTTTGGCTCAGAAACAAAGTCAGGTACTAATGATTTCTCATTCCTGGACTTGCAACACTTCAGTTTTCCTTCTTGGCCAGTGCCAGTGTAAGGTTCATGTTTCCCTTCATTGTGAGAGCAGTACAGCTCGCTGCAATGAAAAGAACTCTCACAGTGACTGAATCTTCACTCTAACAGTATGCGCTGGGTCGCACCTCGCAAAGACTTAAGAAAGTACATGCGTGTGTAAAGCATTCGACAAAAGTCAACATTTTCAGTTTCTGCTTCTTCGTACACTTCCCAGTCTGTGCGATGACAAACTGTTTCACCGATGAAACGAAATGTTGTTCTACACGCGATTTGGCACTTGAGTTTCTAAGGTGCGCATGAAACACGTTCATTCGCTCCTGTGCTGTACATGAGTTAAGAAAGGCAAAAAACTTAAAGTGAGTGAGGGAAAACGTTTTCACTGACAGTACACTCTAACAACTGCAAAAGTGTATACGGATGCAAGATCCAAGTTTCAAGCTTGTTTGACTAAGAAAACTTAGTTTTGTGTTTGGCTCAGAAACAAAGTCAGGTACTAATGATTTCTCATTCCTGGACTTGCAATACTTCAGTTTTCCTTCTTGGCCAGTGCCAGTGTAAGGTTCATGTTTCCCTTCATTGTGAGAGCAGTACAGCTCGCTGCAATGAAAAGAACTCTCACAGTGACTGAATCTTCACTCTAACAGTATGCGCTGGATCGCACCTCGCAAAGACTTAAGAAAGTACATGCGTGTGTAAAGCATTCGACAAAAGTCAACATTTTCAGTTTCTGCTTCTTCGTACACTTCCCAGTCTGTGCGATGACAAACTGTTTCACCGATGAAACGAAATGTTGTTCTACACGCGATTTGGCACTTGCGAGTTTCTAAGGTGCGCATGAAACACGTTCATTCGCTCCTGTGCTGTACATGAGTTAAGAAAGGCAAAAAACTTAAAGTGAGTGAGGGAAAACGTTTTCACTGTCAGTACACTCTAACAACTGCAAAAGTGTATACGGATGCAAGATCCAAGTTTCCAAGCTTGTTTGACTAAGAAAACTTAGTTTTGTGTTTGGCTCAGAAACAAAGTCAGGTACTAATGATTTCTCATTCCTGGACTTGCAATACTTCAGTTTTCCTTCTTGGCCAGTGCCAGTGTAAGGTTCATGTTTCCCTTCATTGTGAGAGCAGTACAGCTCGCTGCAATGAAAAGAACTCTCACAGTGACTGAATCTTCACTCTAACAGTATGCGCTGGGTCGCACCTCGCAAAGACTTAAGAAAGTACATGCGTGTGTAAAGCATTCGACAAAAGTCAACATTTTCAGTTTCTGCTTCTTCGTACACTTCCCAGTCTGTGCGATGACAAACTGTTTCACCGATGAAACGAAATGTTGTTCTAAACGCGATTTGGCACTTGCGAGTTTCTAAGGTGCGCATGAAACACGTTCATTCGCTCCTGTGCTGTACACGAGTTAAGAAAGGCAAAAAACTTAAAGTGAGTTAAGGAAAATGTTTTCACTGTCAGTACACTCTAACAACTGCAAAAGTGTATACGGATGCAAGATCCAAGTTTCCAAGCTTGTTTGACTAAGAAAACTTAGTTTTGTGTTTGGCTCAGAAACAAAGTCAGGTACTAATGATTTCTCATTCCTGGACTTGCAATACTTCAGTTTTCCTTCTTGGCCAGTGCCAGTGTAAGGTTCATGTTTCCCTTCATTGTGAGAGCAGTACAGCTCGCTGCAATGAAAAGAACTCTCACAGTGACTGAATCTTCACTCTAACAGTATGCGCTGGGTCGCACCTCGCAAAAGACTTAAGAAAGTACATGCGTGTGTAAAGCATTCGACAAAAGTCAACATTTTCAGTTTCTACTTCTTCCTACACTTCCCAGTCTGTGCGATGACAAACTGTTTCACCGATGAAACGAAATGTTGTTCTACACGCGATGTGGCACTTGCGATTTTCTAAGGTGCGCATGAAACACGTTCATTCGCTCCTGTGCTGTACATGAGTTAAGAAAGGCAAAAAACTTAAAGTGAGTGAGGAAAACGTTTTCACTGTCAGTACCTCTAACAACTGCAAAAGTGTATACGGATGCAAGATACAAGTTTCAAGCTTGTTTGACTAAGAAAACTTAGTTTTGTGTTTGGCTCAGAAACAAAGTCAGGTACTAATGATTTCTCATTCCTGGACTTGCAATACTTCAGTTTTCCTTCTTGGCCAGTGCCAGTGTAAGGTTCATGTTTCCCTTCATTGTGAGAGCAGTACAGCTCGCTGCAATGAAAAGAACTCTCACAGTGACTGAATCTTCACTCTAACAGTATGCGCTGGGTCGCACCTCGCAAAGACTTAAGAAAGTACATGCGTGTGTAAAGCATTCGACAAAAGTCAACATTTTCAGTTTCTGCTTCTTCGTACACTTCCCAGTCTGTGCGATGACAAACTGTTTCACCGATGAAACGAAATGTTGTTCTAACGCGATTGGCACTTGCGAGTTTCTAAGGTGCGCATGAAACACGTTCATTCGCTCCTGTGCTGTACATGAGTTAAGAAAGGCAAAAAACTTAAAGTGAGTGAGGGAAAACGTTTTCACTGTCAGTACACTCTAACAACTGCAAAAGTGTATACGGATGCAAGATCCAAGTTTCAAGCTTGTTTGACTAAGAAAACTTAGTTTTGTGTTTGGCTCAGAAACAAAGTCAGGTACTAATGATTTCTCATTCCTGGACTTGCAATACTTCAGTTTTCCTTCTTGGCCAGTGCCAGTGTAAGGTTCATGTTTCCCTTCATTGTGAGAGCAGTACAGCTCGCTGCAATGAAAAGAACTCTCACAGTGACTGAATCTTCACTCTAACAGTATGCGCTGGGTCGCACCTCAAAAAGACTTAAGAAAGTACATGCGTGTGTAA